>ML390930.1:94915-123880 GCA_005239525.1 Nicotiana knightiana
TATTTTGATTGATTGACATTGATATTGGCCTGTAATAACTCTTATACTATTTTTCTTTTATCCTTAATTTTTATTTGGTATGTATATATTATTCCCTTTTGTTTGATGTATATATTTTATTTCTCTTATATATATATTCGTTTTACTTCGGTTTGTATATTCATTTATTTTACTTTCCGTAGTTTATTTCATAGCTTCTTTAGTTTGTCTTTATTAGTAGTATAACTTCTTATTTACTTTAGTAGTTTTTTTTGGATTTGTTAGCTTCTTTTTACGTTTGAGTGATCAATAAGCCTTTGGTTTTCTTAATGCCATGGTTCTTTCCAAAGGTGGATTTTGTGTGAAACGGGTGGCTCTTCCCAACGATGGATGGCGTGACAACCTTCTTAAGGGATTGAGTCCATTTTCTTTTCTTGTTTAGGAAAAAATAGTAGTAATGAATAAAAGGGTCTCAAGCATGCTTCACTTGGTACGAACACATTTACCTACGACCTTATGGTTAAAAACAATTTTTTGTAAAGAAATAGCTCTAGCTAGTGACCTTGTGATCTTGTGTTGACTTAGGGAATTATCGAGTGATTTAGTTGAACCATTAGCGATTTGCAATCTTGAATGCGATTGTTGTGGGACCTCGACTCCTTTCTCTTTAATAATCCGGTTGTGTGAGAGGTGAGGTATTTTGTTACAAGTCCAAGTACCCGTGCGAATGGTCTAGAACTTGCCCTGAATGTGTTTCTAGGCGAAATTCTAAGTTAGCTTGGGTTGAGAAGTGATTGTAGGACCTCTTTGGCCCGTTTTGAAACCTTCCATGGACCACCAATGATATCATCTTTAGTGAACCCTTTTGAGCCTAAATCCTTTCTATTTAATAACCATATTATAAGCCTTTAACCATTTTATAGAGACTTTATCTTGGCACCCGACTTTTCTTTAGCACTCATGTGATTCAAATGAAAAAAACATAAGTTTCAGGGAGAGACGAGGAGTTTAAAGATGATTTCAAGGCACAAAAAGACAAAAGAAATGAAGAAGAGTAAAAAGCAAAGAAAAAGAAAGGAAGAAAAAAGAAAAACACAAAAAGAAAGCGAATAATGTGAAAGGGTTGAAAAGATGCAAAAGAAAGAAAAAGTGCAAAAATGGAGAAAGCAAAGAAGGAGATTGTGAATAGAATGGCAAAGAAAAAGTGATGTCAAGTCTCTCTAATCCCCCTAAGGGAAAAGAAAAATGACTCAAAGAGTCATCAAAGTATGAGACAACAAGAGAACATGAAGTGCTAAAGGAAAGATGAATTGATTCCCATCCGATATTACCCTCCTTAATCCAAAAGCCTTCACTATATTCCGAAAAAGCACTACTTCAAGCCGAGCAAGCTTATATTAGTGGTGATATACATGAGAGGCAAGCATATGGTACTTAGAGCTGGGCTTGTGACATTCTTTTGAGAGTGATGACGAGTCTTCCTCGAGTCATTGTTTTGAATTTTTCATTCGTGAGTGCGATGTGCTTCCGAAGAGTATAAGAGGAGAAGTTTGGGATCCAAAATGACTTGCATGAAAGGGAAAACTTCCTTAATGAACAAATTCAACCCTTGATGCTCAAGTATCACATTCAAGCCATTTGTGCTTCAACATTCAAATCATAGGCTAGTTAATGATTCATGAATGTGTGGGTAATTGTTGGTCCCAAATGATTTGTGTTCAACTCAACTTAGGCCAGCTGAAATATCCCTTTTTCTAGTGGAGGTGGGAATTGCCTTAATTGCTTGAGGACAAGCAAAAGCTTAAATTTGGAGGAGTTGATAAGTAAGGATTTTGACCGCTTATTTTCTCTCTTTTACTTTCATTTTAGACCAAAATTTCTTAAAAGTACTCCCGAAAACTAATGAAATGTGCTTGCTTGTAGGAATGATAGAACATGAGCTAAAGAGATGAAAATCTACTCAAGAAGGAGTATTTTTTGATAAGGACAGAAACAAGGCTAAAAGGGCATTGTGCACACCGCACAATATTTAGTGAGGCCACAGATCATGAAGAAGACCTCTGACAAGAAATGACATGCAAAGTGCAGATTTTAAGTTCAAGAAGAAATGCGGACCGCACCATTTTTGTGCGGCCGCATAATAAAGAGCGTGGCCACACTCATTTTTATGTAGTCTACAGAAGTCTCACACAGCCCAAGACCAAGGATTGCAGAGCAAAGTATAATTGTACGACCGCAGAAGCAAGAGTGCAGCCGCACTCATAAATGTGCGATCCGAAGAAATTGAAGGAGTGCGTCCGCAATCCAGAGTTGTGCGGCCGCAGAACTGGAACCTTTCAAGCCAAGTCTCATTGTGTGGACGGCACATATAAATGTGCGGCCTCACAACCTCCATAGGAAAAATTTTGTCAGATATTTTTAGCTTAGTATAAATAGAACTTTTTGTCATTTTTAGGTTAAGTTTTGTTTTAGGAGAGCACCTGAGCCGTTTTCTTTACTGCTTCAAGTAATATTGTACTAGATTAACTTCAAAACATTAGATTTTCTTTCTGTAATCATCTATTATTGATTTTATCTTAATTTCTTTTTAAATTTCTGTATTTTTCATGAGTAGCTAAATTTCTAGCTAAGGTTGTACCCAACTCTAGTGTGGGTACTTAATGGGTGTTTTATTTAGGGCTTGTTTGTGATTGGGTTAGTGATATTTAGCCTAGTTCTTTCTTGAATTCAAGAATTAATGGTTGCAAACACTGATTCATTCCTAATTGACTTAGCTTCCACTTGAGAAAGAGAGACTAAGTTTAGGAAATCTTGGCTAACAAGAAAATGGGGTGAACTCAAGAAATTGATAGCCCCAATTAAAGAGTTGAATCTAGAGATAGTGAGACCCGAATTGAGCATTTATCACTTATTTTGTGCAATACCCATATGGACTTGAGAAGACCAAATTGGGAAAAATCACTCAAACTACTGATAGGTATAGAGTGAGTAATCGAATGTGATTGCTACATTACAACCCTGACCAATCAAACTTTACCTAGAGTTTACAACCCATTAGGTAACCACCTAGGTGGAAGTCACGACCCTAGACCTTTTATCAACTTGAAAAACAACAAAACCAAAAATAATGTCTCTTAGCTTTTCATTTTCAAACATTAGCATAATCAATAGAAGTAGAAGTAGAAATAAGCAACAGGAATGTGGAAGAGTAATTTAGGACACATCATACAATTATACTAATAATATACCTAATCCCAACTCTAACTCCCTGTGGATTCAATCCCGACCTACGTTGAGTTTTATTATTGCATCGAACGCCTCACTACTTATTTGTGGTGTGAGTTTGGGTGAGATCATATGCCTACTTCCAAAATCATCATCCGGGCCTAACAAAACCATAAAATGTTTTATCTGAGATCAAATATGCAAAAGTCAAAATTGATCTACTCTTTTAACTTAAAGCTTCTAAAATGGCAATAATTTTTCCAATTCAATTCCTGAATCGCTTGAAAATCGAAAACCGGCCATATGCACAAGGAATAATACATAAAATGAAGCTACTTATGACCTCAAACCAACGAACGAGACGCTAAAGCTCATAATGACCGGTCGGATTGTTACAGAGTAGAATCATGCTAAATAATTTATAAGTCAACGTACTTTTGAGTCTTTCTAACTTGAGGTGTGATATTTTATCTGGTGTTGGACATTATGTATTCATTCGAGGTAGTATCCAGCTATTGAGGACTTTGTATTATTTCTTCTATTGAGGATCTTGTTATGTAAATATATTTTATCTCATTGTTTTACTTGCCATGTTTTTTGTACTTGTCTACTTTTATATGCTTGATTTATTGGATCTCTAGTTAGTGTCCATGTTGGTCCCACATCACTACTTCTTTAGGTTAAGGGTAGATACTTACTAGTATGCATTGAGTTACATACCCAAACTACACTTTTGCACTGAGTATGTAGGTACTGAGATAGGTACTTTTGGTGGTCATTTAGGCGCGTAGGCATAATTTCTTAGGAAACTTTATGGTAAGATGCTCTCTATGTTATGATCCACAGCACACAGAGTCCTTGATTTATCCATTGGTTGTATTCTGTCTATTCCCTATTCCTGACAATTGTTGTAGTAGTATTGTATATTCTAGTAAATGCTCATGCACTGATGACACCGAATTTTGGGTTTCTAGTGGATGTTCCCGGTTCTACTTATTATTACTATCACTTTATTTTATGTATTATTCGTACTCGGTATTTTGGTAAATAAATACATATGTTTCCATAGGTTCTAGATTTAATTCTATGTATTTAATGGAATTTCTGATTTTAAAAGCTAATGAAATAATTAAGTTAGAGGTACGCCTGTTAGCTTGCCTAACAACATTCTTGGGCACTATCACGACCTTTTATATGATTTAGGTCATGATAGTTGGGTATCATAGCACTAGGTTCACTTAAATCTCATGAGCTATGAGCAAGTCTAGTAGAGTTTTGTGGATCGATACGGAGACGTCTGTACTTATCTTTGAAAGGCTATAGAGCTTCTAGGAGAACTTCCCTTTCTTAATTCTACGTCATTCAATTTGATTTTGTTGAAGCTTATATCTTCAGTTCCTTCCTACTCATTCGTACGCGATGTGATATCAGTTGGACACCGACGAGTTGCGAGGATGCCACAGATATGGTGTAAGTTATTTTTCCCTGTGTATATGGGAGGACTACTATAGTGGACTTATGGAGGGGTGTTCTGTTTGTTTTAGCCCAGTGTTAGTGATACCCATGGTTTCGAGGCTATACACAATTTATTGTGATGTTCATGCATTGTTATTGTGCATTGCTAGTGTAAGTGGTAGGGTGCTTACTTATGAGCCGCAGCAGTGAATGATTTGGGAGGAGGATCATTTGGTTCATGATTGGGAGATTCGGCATTTAATTATAGCGGAGGAGAGGCAAGTGGACTATGGTGTTCAAATTTTAGTTTATGGAGTAGTGAGACTTTATATGTCCGAACTTGGTGGAATTCTTGTTTGTGTTTTGGTGTCGTTGTCCTTATTTGAGTGCACTAAGGCTCGTCAGGATAAGGGTCTTTATATTTTTCCCCATGGGAGTACGGTGTTGTGAAGTAACAATGGTTGTATCGATGTTTCCACTATGGATGGCTCGAGGGAGATGATTTTTATGGAGGCTTAGAGTTGATGGCAATGTATTTATTTGAGTGCCACAGATATCGATCATGAATTGGGGCGTATCGTATGGCTTTTGTGGCATGATAGCCACATGCTTTGAGAAATCTTAGAGTGAATTGGATCATGGTGGACAAGTGATGAAGTTTTTGTATTTCATTGACCTAGTGGCTTCTACACTTGGGAAGTTCAAAGGTGATGAAATGAGTTGTTTATAACGCAGAGGGAATGTGAATGCTTGATTATCGACTTGGGGTGTAATATGAATTCGAGTTTTGAACTCATTGTTGGACCTTCAGTTGATGTTAATAGAAATGAACAGACTCTTATAGCTGGTGAACGAGTGTGGACTGAGGAGGATTAACTGATTTTGTGGTGGTTATTACTGGGTTGATATTGTTGGAAAATGTCAATATGGAATTATATAGGTGGGCTATCTCCTGTGAGCGGGTTAGGGGTTGCAGAAGTTTTGATGAGGTTCCTATGAAGAGTTATGCCTTCTATCCAACGGGATACATGTACTACGATGTGGGCTTGGATCGCATGAAGAAGTTGTTATGATTATTAAGAGGTTGAGTGTGTGTTTGGGGTTGGTAATTTGTGGTGTATTATGATTAGTACAACAAGAGATTGTGAGAAATTTGGTTGAGTAATGGTGTGGGATCAGGGTAGCTAGGAGGAGAAGTCATTGTGTGCCCTTAGGTTTTGCGATTGTTGCTTAAAGCCAAGTGGGGGAGCATGGCGTCAATGATTGGGTCGCGTGATTATGTGTTTTTGAAATTTCTTGTTATCAGTATGTTGGTGGATTAGTTATGATTGAGAAAGAGAACATCAATGGTAATTCGAGCAAGGAATCTGATGGATATGTGCTATATTTCGCCTTATCAATTCTTGTGGGATGAGTCGGATTATACATTTCTTTGCGAACGTGATGTGCAAGGGAAGGGATTCATTCAGTTTCTTATTTAAAGTATTCATGTGCTAAAATATCACTAGTTCTTTAGTTATACAATTGGGACTGGATTTTAGTGGGAGACTCTCAATAATGGTTTAAGGGAATTCGATATTTAAGGCGTGATGCTTAAGGATTTTCGGGTTCGTTATGTGGCTAAGGATTGAGAATTGCAATGGATTGTGATGGAGACTTGGAGTATCTCTATGTTACCACTGAGTCTACAGTTCAGTGTTAGAGAGATGGACGAATCAGCTTCGGATTTACAAAAGGTCTCATCGGAGCGAGTATAGGAGATGGAATTACTATTGAGTGCATGAGAGGGTATAAAATAGCGTATGGGTATTGAAACGAAGTGGTCTTGTGATCTAGGGTCACTTAGGATGAGTTTCAGTTGATGTCCATTGTGTGCTGGAAAAGAAGAGTGTTACTTTGAAGGAAAGTCAAGAAAAAAGCGGAAGAAGCTGAGTTAGTTTCGTAGTGGTTTGGATCGGTATGGTAAAGGAAATGATCTGTTCATTTGGTGCAATAAGGCTATATAGGTGTTCTATGTCTATACTTGTAGGATTGGTAAACTCTGTAATTTTGTTGATTGGAGGGATCCAATTCTGATGGTTTAGTTATATGAAAATGGGTCCCGAAGAGTTATAACGGTACCGACCACAACTTAAAGTTTGTGTTTACTGCGGTTATGGGAAGTTGGTTGCATGTTGCAATTTACCTTGTAAATGAGTTAACTGAAAGGTTTCAAGCTGATGAAGTGTTTATTCTACTGGTGGTTCAGGGTTGTGATGAAAGTTTTGTACTCTCGCGTAACAACATAATATGTGCAAGGTTGTGGTAGGGAATTGGGATTGAAGGATTAAGGTTGTTGATCAGTTTTGGAAGGAATGTCACGAGCTTGGAGGAGGGGGGGTATTTTAGATGTTTATAGTATATTAGCTTTATTCTAGTGCATCCTGAGAATGGTGTTCTATGGAAGAGGCATTGTGTATAGATTTACGAATTCTTGATTAGCACTATAGAAGTAGCATGGTTGGTAGCCATGAATGTGTAGATTTTGTTATTTTGTGCAGATGGTTGTGGGAGTATCCTTATAGATGATTTTGTAAGTGTAACATGTCAATCATTTAAGTGGTAGATATTGAAATTACGTATGAAGTTGGTGATGTCGCAGATTTGAAAGTTTATGCCTGAGTGACACACAATTCCTCTGGTTGCAGACTTTTGAAGTTCATTCCGGATTTGACGGTTGATCGTATGTGTCATGGATAGGGTCATTGTGGATCTTTGGAAGGTTTTTGAACTATTTTGGGATGATTGAAATCGGCTTTTAGGTCCATTGGTTGGACTAATGTGAATGTATATTCTATACCAGATCAGATATGCTTTTCGACATAGCACTGCTTATGGATGAGTCTTCGGGCATGGTGGAAGTTATTCCTATCATCGTCTATTTCGTGTGTTACTCTTATACTATGTAGGTTGTGAGGCGACTTGGTTATTCACACGTGTGTTGGATCATGTGTAGTCTTGTGGTGTTATGTGAGTGGGATGGCTCTCGAGATGTTGATTGGTTTATTGCACCTTACCTGTGCTTGGGTGTTTGTACCGCATGACGCTATCAGTCTCCATAGAGTTTGTGTTTGTACACTTGGAATTCTTGTAGTTGATATATGCGTGTGTGGTGAGTATGAACATTTTGGATCGATGGGTATTCCCTTGCTAATTGTTATGTGTGGATCGGGTGGCATGTCACCACCGGTATGATGTTTGGATTGGGTTGCGCACCAAAATAGAATCATGTGTGGATAGGGTTGCACTCTGCAATGGTGACATGTTGGGTACGGTTCCTTATAGTTACTTTATATGTTTTATTTCTCATCTATGAGATAAGTTCATGGAATAGTTTGGTTGTTATATATGTTACACGTGCTGGATAGTTCTTTACTTGTGTTTCCATCCTTTATTGGTCACATTTGAGTTGTGGATCGTTGGTGCATGGATGACGTCTTATGAGATTTTTGATGATGTTATATGTGGCTTATTGTTCAAGTATCTTATATTGGGTGAAACGATATTGTTGGACCTGGAATTACTGCAATCCGATTGGTATAATGTATGTATGGAGAAGTAATGGCACTAATCACTTCAGAGGGCGGCAATGGTCTTTGACAAGTGGGAGAAACTCTCTGATTTTCGGTTTGACAGCGTGGTTATGATTTTCTACATATCCCTTTCATTGTAGCAGTATTGCAGGAGTTCGGAATAGGATTTTATGTGTCATGAGGCATATTTCCAGTACCTGGTTCAGAAATTACACCTATTGTGGTTGGAATAAATTACTACATGCATATGAATTATACAGTGCATCGTGTGTCTACGCCTTGGATGTATATGTATGTTTTGGTATAGCTTTTGGGGATTAATATAGTGATTTCGGCAATTTGGAACAATTCTTGGCACGTTGTAGGAAGAACGTATATTTAAGTGGGCAAGTATTTAACGACCTGATTGGTCATTTGGAATTCTAGCATATCTTTTGAAAATTTAAGATCATGAGTAACCTCACTATATTTTTATGACTTGCACGTGTAGTGGGTTTTGATTTTTGAGAAGTTCAGGGTTGATTTGGAAGAATAATTCTCAATTCGGAAGCTTTAAGTGTAAAGAGTTGATCAAGGTTTGACTTTTAAGTGAAAGATCTTGGAATTGAAATCTAAAGGTTCCTATAGGTTCATACGGTGGTTTCACCTTGTTCTTGTGTTCGGGTTGAGTATCTGTTGGTCTGGGAGCATTTCGACACTTATTACCAAACGTTTGCATGTTAGAGGTTTTAAATTTGCTAAGTTGACTTAGAGTGGACCTTGGTGTTATTGGAATTTGATGTTCCGAGACCTCAGATAGGTTCATTTAGTGGATTGGAACTTATGTGTGAAGTTTGGTCGCAATCCGGAATGTTTAAGTGTGATTTGGACGCATTCGGTGAAGTTTGAAGGTTGAAATTTAAAAGAAATATTTTGATCGAGGATTAATAATTTTGATGTTATTCGTGGTGTTTCAGCCTTTGGATAAGTTCAGATAAGGTATTAGGACTTGTTGGTGTGATCAACGGGGTCCCGGAGGCCTCGGGTATGATTCAGGGTAGTTTCAGACTAATTCTCTTTGTTTGATTTTCGCTAGTTTCTGGTATCACACGTGTGCTTCGCGATCGGTAGGAGGTATTGCGATCCCAAAGGGTTGTTGGAGCTGGTGAAGATATTTCTCTCCGTGATCGCGGCACGATCGCGTTGCTTGATCAGGTTGTTCTTAATATTCACATGGTGAGGGTCGCGAACCCAATGTGTTAGCTGGGCTGGCCTAGTTTTGAAGAGCCATTTTCATCATATATCATGAGTTAAGTGATTCCTACTCATTATGAGTTAAATACATGGATTATATATGGTTTGAACATGAAATTTGGTAGATTTATGGGATTTTGAAAGAAAAACTAGAAATGGTATTTTTGGATTTTGACCACGAAATTGGACATGGAATTGGGAATAAATTATGTATTTGATTTCATGGTATTATAGGCAATGTTTATCTTCAAAATATTTTGAATACTGGCATGTGGGCCCGAGAATTGACTTTGTTGACTTTTCTTGTGGAGATGGGAATTATCTAATTGATTAAATTACGAGCTTATGAGTATATTTTGATTGGTTTGCACATTCTTTGGCTAGTTTCGGATCGCTGGGCATTGGTTGGAGGTGTTGGAAAGGCGCTGGAGAAGGCCATCAGAATTTGGAGCGAGGTAATTTTCCTGTCTAATATCGTGAGGGGAATTTACCCCGTAGTTGTTATATTTGATATGCGCTACATTTTATGGGGGCTACACACATATGAGGTGACGACTGTCCGCGCGTATACTAGAATTCGTGATTAGGTTCCGTAGATTTAGACTCACGCCATGATTTAATTGTATCATTTGAGTTATCCTTACCTGCTTACATATTATAATTATCATATTTAGCATGAGACTGGACTTGTATAGGGCATCAAACCTTTCTACCTTAAATACTTGACGAACTACATGGTTAGTCATGGAACTTATACTCTCTTTAATGGATTTATCCTGCATCGTACATATTTGTTCGGAAGCTTCTTGAATTTCATAATTCAGACTTATATTCATGAGTGGGGCCAGTGACCCATCAAGTTTTACTATTCCTATGGGATCGGGGTGAACACCTCAGCAGTATTATTATGGGATCGGGTTGTTCGTCTCGGCAGTATTATGAGATGCATATGGTTCGGTTCATACGACCACGGAAGTGTAAACTATTATTATGGGATCGGACCGTACATCACAGCAGAAAATAGTGCCATTACTCTTATGGGATCGGGCTGCTCGCCTCGGTAGAATTTTGCGGAATAATTGATAAGGAGCTAACGTACTTATGAGTCTTTCGGACATGAGATGTGATATTTTATCCGGTGTTGACCATTATGTATACCATTCGAAGTAGTATCTGGGTATTGACGACTTTGTATTATTTCTTCTATTAAGGATCGTGTTATATACATATATTTGATCTTCGTGTTTTACTTGGTGTTGATGTCGAGCTCTCGTCAATAGACACAGTTGCAGAGGAGACTTTGTGGTAAGTTGCTTTCTATGTTATCATCCGCAGCACACAGGGTCCCTAATTTATCCATTTATAGTTTTCTGTCTATTACCTATTCCAGGCATCTATTGCAATAGTATTGTATATTCTGGTAGATGCTTATGCAATTGTGACACCAAGGTTTGGGGGGATCTAGTGGATGTTCATAGTTGTACTTGTTATTATTATCACTTCATCTTATGTATTATTCGTACTCAATATTTTGGTAAAAACTACTTATGTTTATGTAGGCATAAAAGTTTTATGAGAATTTAATTCATAAAATGATTTGGACTATACTTTAAATTAAATTCATTTGGTCCAAATAAATATGACGGGCTAATATAATTGGATCAGTTGCTTATGTCCAGTTTATATGGGTTAAATAAATAAGTCTTCATCCATTGGGCTAAAGACGATGAGCGCATTTCATTGAGCCTCTTATATCATCTTCCTAGAGGCCCAATTTGGTGCCACGTGTCAAATGAAATGGCATGCCAAGTCAAACTGAAGAGCCAATAGGATCATCCCATGTGTCAAAATGACAAGGCATGCCAAGTCAAATTAAATGACCAATAAAATTGTGCCATATGTGCAAGTGACATGTTCTGGCCATTCAAATGCGACCTTGTCACTCTTCAATCTAATTGGTCGGAAAGAGTTTGTTCTCGTCACAACTCTTCCCTTCCACAACTATAAATAGGGGTCTTCAAAATTTCGGAAAGACACTGGAAGTTATAACAAGAATCAAGAGATAGCTCGTGGATCAAATGCCGTAAATTTATGTACAAGTTTCAAGCTTCAAGAAATCAAGTTCAAGAACGAAGAACAAATCAAGGTTCAAGGAGTAAGAGTTCAAATAAAAGATCGTGCTATTTGAATTCAAGATCATGCTCAAAGGCCCTTGAATTTATTTACTGTTAAAAAGAAGAATCAATGGATTCATAGAGATTGTAACACTCAAATTATTTGAAATCAAATACTATGATTGTTGCAATATTTTTCGAACTTGATTTTATCTTCTCGACCCAAATTTATTGTCTGCAAATTCTGGCACCCCCAGTGGGACAATCTCTACCTCTCATCTCAACTTTTCAATCACCAAAGTTTTAGAACATCGAAATGGATTCAAATAAAATCAACTCGGGATCAACTTCCACCAAGGCTGCTAATTCCAGGTTCTACCCTGATGTAGAAAGCATCCTAGGTGTTACCTTTGGAAGCTTTGGACCAACTACAAGGAGCAGGGCACTCTCTTTAGGATGACAAGCACTCCAAGTGTCATCCGCACCAACCCCTATTTTCGGATCTTCACCCTCAAAAGGAGCAAGATCTTCCACAAACGCACCCGAAGAAGGAAGCGATGTTGCTGAAAAGATTAAGAAACTCTTACTCTTCTTGACCTCTCTGGATCCAAGAACTCTAATGTGAAGGAAGAAGATGATGCTTCAAGTGATGGATCCTCTCCACTTAAACTACATAGCGTGAGACAATCGAGGATCAAGCTGTGTGACAATCCATGATACTCTCCATCGTCCACGAAAATCATGCAAGCTTGGTGACAAACACTTCATCTGTGGAGGAGCGGTTGGAAAACTTGATGGAAGCAATCGCTGGCTTGACCAACTGCATGCAAATCAAGATGCTAGAACCGACAAGCTAATAGATAGGGTGAGAATATTTATGGAAGAAGAATCCACCCACGCACCTGGCAAGCTCCCAGAAGTTCAGGAGAGTGGTTCTCCCCCAAGACAAGTGGAATCCGCTAAGGCTATCCCTGTCTCATCTGAAGGAATAATTTTAATTGATCGAATGGAGGAGTTCATTGAAGGAACCATTAAGAACAAGTATGAAGTTGTTGCAAGTCCTTCCTTACATATGCAAAGTTGTACACTGCAAGGGTTGATATGTTGAAGATGCCTACTGGCTATCAACCTCCAATGTTTCAACAGTTTAATGGTAAAGGTAATCCAAAGAGCCATGTGGCACACTTCTTTGAGACGTGCAACAATGCTAGGACTTATGGAGATTACCTCGTCAAGCAGTTTTCCCGCTCGCTAAAAGAAAATGCTTTTGACTGGTACACAGACCTCGAGGCTGGATCTATTGATAGTTGGGATCATCTAGAGCAAGATTAAAAGCACGAGACGTACCATGAGTATGATATAACTTGCAAATACTCGTCAATGAAATATTAAACCAGTTATTGACTTTATCAATGGTTGGAGGAATGCAAGCCTCAACTTCAAAGAGAGGCTTAGTGAATATTTTGGCATAGAGATGTGCATCCAAGGCATGCATTGGGGACTCCATTACATCTTACAAGGTATCAAGCCTAACACATTTGAAGAAATTGGGACTCATTCCCATGACATGGACTTAAACATGGCCTCCGCTGGAAACGAAAGTCTGCCTATCTATGAGCCTCGAAAAGGTAATGATAAGCAAGAAGTCTGGAAATGGAGAAAGTTTGCGCCCAAGTCTAAAAACAAAGACGCTATGAATGTCAATACATCACATGTGAATTTCACAACGAAGGCGAGCAAGAAGTAGAGTACAAAATCCATTTCTTTTCAAGATAAACCAAGTGGGAAGTTGACTCTAAAATAAATGCAAGAGAAGGAGTACCCTTTTTTGGATTCTGATGTGCTAGAAATTTTCGAAGAACTCCTCGAGCTAAATCTCATTGAGCTTCCAGAGATGAAGCGGCCAAATAAAGGTGGTAAAACGAATGACCCAAATTACTGCAAATACCATCGATTTGTGAGCTACCCTCTAGAGAAGTGCTTTGTCTTCAAGGACAAAGTTATGGACTTGGCCCGTGAAAAGAAGATCATGCTTGAAGATGAGAAGGTAAGTGTGAAACAATTACCTATCACCTTTGGCTCATTCAGTCTAGATGAGCTATGAAGTTTAAACAAAATCAAAGATGAAGAGTTACTGTAGAATAACAAAGTCGAAGTAGACCACCATGATGATCGTGAAGGTTGGACGTTGGTGACTCGTCGTAGGCGCCACAAAAGGAGACCATGAAAAGAATTAATAGAACAACAAACAAGTAAAATGATGGTGAAAAGACCATGGAAATGGAATCCAGTTAAGCATTTGAAGAAAGCAAAAGTGGAGGTGCACCATCCTCAAAAGCCACGGCATCCAGTGACCTTGGAGGCGTTCTTACTAAGTTGGTTCCACACGAAGATTTCCCATGAGGGTATTGATTCCTTTTGTTTCCATGTTGATAAGGGGAAGAAAAGAGTCATGACCTACCAACGACACCATCTTTAGAAAATCTCATTGAGTCCATTCCTCAAGAAGTTAATGCTTGTGAGGAAAACGTTATGTTCACAAATGGCGATCTTCTACTAGGGGACACTCCTCATAACCGCCCATTGTACCTGGTTGGATATATGCGCAATAAAAGGGTAAATCAAATTTTGGTTGATGGAGAATCCTCAGTGAACGTCTTTCCAATTCGCACTGTGAAAAAACTTGGTATTCCCATAAAAAAACGTGTGATGATTCAAGAATTCAAGCGAGGGGAGAGAGCCATAGGTGCGATCAGGTTAGGAATCACCATTGAAGATATGCAATTAAGTGCATGGTTGCATATGATCGATGCAAGAACTCCATACAACGTCTTTCTTGGAAGGCCTTGGACACATGAGAATAAAGTAGTTCCATCTACCTACCATCAATATTTAAAATACTACGAGGGTGAAGTCGAGAAGAAGATAGTTTCTGATAATGAGTCATTCACTGAGGCTGAGTCACACTTCGTTGATGCAAAGTTTTACTTGAAGAACTGCATTGTGAAGGAGAGACAAGCTGATGATGTCATGAAAAGTAAGAATCACGAGCCCACAGCTAAAAGAGCTAAGGTGACTGCTGGTAGAGCCAAAGTTTTTTACTGAGGAGGTACAACCTAAATCGAATAAATCTTATAGAGGGGATATTGCGTATTATGGCAATAAAGTAACTCATGTGCTCAAATACTTCCCTAAGAGGAAAAAAGGTTAAGGTGAATCATCTAATCTTCAAACTAACATGCTAAGGGAGTTAACTCTTCTGGTAAAACAAATTGAGGAAGTAAAGTTGTCCTCAAAGCCACTTACAGGGCTTGTGGCCCAAAATCATTTATAGAATGTGGCACTCCCTACAAAGCGAATAGATGAAGGTTTTGATCCTAATGCTTACAAGTTATTTGCAAAAGTTGAATACAATCCCAATGAGCCATCAAAGTTAGGGAAACTCCCATCAGAAGCTGCTATGAGGAAACCACATGAAGTTTTAGGATACAAGCAACCGCCACCAGTGCGCATCTCCATAAGAAGGACGAGCAACAATTACATCACTGTAGATGATGAATTTGTTGCTTCAAATAAACCTCTGTCTTTGATCGACTTGGAAAATTAACTGTGAGGACTTCTGTGTTTGAGAGAATGGGTCCATTAATGAAGGGAAACAAGTTTCAGAGAAATTATCAAAGCATAAGAACACCCACTTTGCCTAGAATCCAGAAGATCTTTAAGGATTTCCAAAGTTTTGTTCCTTCAATAATGAGGCGACAAACAAAACTTGTAATTTCATGTAAGGAATTACTGAAGGTAAATCCATATACTGTGGTGTACGCTAAGGAACGTGACGAAGACCAAGAAAGTGTGGGTTTTTCGTGTCATGTTACTGCACAAGGCGAGAATTGTATTTTGTCTCCAATGGAGACTGATGAGAAATTGTAGGATGTTTCACCGTGTTATCACATATGCCTCAACGATGGGGACCCTCAAGAAGATGAGGATGCAAAAGATGCTCCACCTGAACTTGAAGAAGGGTGAAGACAACAGTTGTGCCTTAAAAGAAGTTAACCTTGGAACTAATGATGAGCCAAGACCCACCTACCTAAGTGCTTTACTAGAAGTTGATCAAGAAATTACTTATGTTGAGTTACTCAAGAAGTTTAGGGATATATTTGATTGAAGTTATAAAGAGATGATTGGCTTGGATCCCAAAGTAGCAGTCCACCACCTTATAGTAAGGAATGATGGTCGTCCTGTTAAGCAAGCTCACAGGCATTTAAGGCAGGACTTGGTTCCCCTGATTGAAACCGAAGTTAACAAACTCATCGAAGATGGCCTTATTCGTGATGTTAAATACCCAACATGGGCCTCAAGTATTGTCCCTGTAAGGAAGAAGAATGGCCAAATTCGAGTGTTATGTTGACTTCAGGGATCTCAACAATGCGTGTCCCAAAGATGAATTTTCGCTTCCTATACTAGAACTGATGATCGATTCTACTACCAGTTATGAGGCAATGTCTTTCATGGACGGTTCATCGGGATATAACTGAATTCGCATGACACCAAAGGACGAAGAGCTTACTGCATTCCGCACCCCAAGGGTATTTATTGCTACAAGGTAATGCCTTTTGGCTTAAAGAAAGCTGGTACTACTTACCAAAGGCCTATGCAGAATATTTTTGATAATCTTCTCCACAAGAATGTTGAATTCTATGTTGACGACTTGGTGGTAAAATCAAGAAAGAAGAGTGACCACTTGAAAGACTTGAGAATGGTGTTTGAGTTGCTCTGTAGGTACCAACTTAGGATGAATCCGTTGAAATGTGCCTTTGGAGTTACTTATGGAAAGTTCATTCGTTTTATTATCCAAAATCTGGGGATCAAAATTGATCAAGCCAAAGTGGATGCCATTTTGAAAATGCATGTGCCTCGAGATATTAATGAATTGAAAGGACTGCAAGGAAAGCTAGCCTGCCTTAGAATATTCATCACAAACCTAGCTGGGAGGTGCCAAAAATTCAGCCACCTCATGAAAAAAGGCATTCCTTTCAAGATAACCAAGCTTGTAGCAATGCCTTTGAAAGCATCAAAACATACTTGATGAATCCTCTAGTTTTGGCGGCCCATATACCTGGAAGCCATTGATACTATATATTTCAGTACAAGAAAGGTTTGTTGGAGCACTATTGGCCCAAGAAAATAGTGAAGGGAAAGAAAACTCCCTTTACTATTTGAGCAGAATGATGACACCAAATGGCTGACTTATTCGCCAATCGAAAATTTATATTTGGCACAAGTCTTCTCAATCCAAAAGTTAAAGCACTATTTTCAAGCTCATGTCGTTCGTCTTGTTTCTAGAGAAAATCCCATCAAGTTCGTGATGTCAAACCTATGTGATGGACTAACAAGGTGGTACCTCCAGTTTCAACAATTTGAAATTGTGTACATCCCTCAAAAGGCTATAAAACGACAAGTGTTAGTAGACTTCTTGGAAGATCACCCTATACCTGATGATTGGGAGCTAAGTGACGAACTACCGGATGAGGACGCAATGGTCATTGATGTTCAAAATCCATAGAAGATGTGCTTTGATGATGCTGCACATCGCGGAGGAGCTGGTGATAGCGTAGTATATGTCACTTCTCAAGGTGATGTTTTGCCCTACTCTTTTATGTTGACACAACTCTGCTCTAACAATACTACTGAATATCAAGAATTAATATTTGGGCTTGAAATGGTTGTCAAAATGAAGCGATTGCAATTGCAAGTATTTGGTTACTCTTAGTTAGTTATCAACCAGATTTTAGGTAGTTATGAGGTTAAGAAACCTGAACTCTGCCCGTAGCATAATTATTCTAAGAAATTGATGGTATGGATTAGTGATGTGACTATTCAAAATGTACCTAGGAAAGAAAACAAGAAGACTGATGCTTTAGCTACCCTAGCCTCATCGTTAACCCTGCTTGATCAAGCACAAGTTACTATATGCCAAAAATGGGTAGTGCCGCCACCAAATGAGGTGGAAAGTGAAGAAAATGAACTCGAGCATCTGGTCGCGGTTTGAAGCTAAGAAGGAAGAATGGTGACAACCCATTATCGACTACTTAAGTTGTGGGATACTTCCGAAAACTCCGAGGAGAAGGACTGAAGTACGTCGACGTGCACCTCGCTTCCTTTACTATAGAGATACTCTTTACAGAAGATCATTTGAGGGGGTGCTCTTGCGATGCTTAGGGGAAGATGAAGCACTCCAAGCTTTACAAGAAGCACATTCTAGGTATGTGGGTAACACCAGTCTGGACCAAAGCTCCACTTCCATATAAAAAAGATGGGATATTATTGGCCAACGATGGTAAAAGATTGCTTAGACTATGCTCGAAGATGCAAGGCTTTCCAATTCCATGCAAATTTTATCCATCAGCCTCCCGAAGTGTTGCACCCGGTTGTTGTATCCTTGCCATTTGACGCTTGGGGACTGGATGTTGTTGGACCACTACGAAAATCCTCTGGGGGGCACTTATACATCTTGGCTGCAACTGACTACTTCTCAAAATGGGTAGAAGACGTTGTTCTTAAGAAAGTAAAGAAGGAAAATGTTGCAAGTTTCATCCGAGTAAACATTATCTGTTGCTTTGGCATTCCTTGTAACATAATAACGGATAATGTCAAGACGTTCAACAATAGGTTGATGAACAAGACTTGCGATCTCTTTGTCTTCAAGAAACGTAACTCTTTTATGTGCAACGTTGCCGCCAATGGTCTAGCTGAGATATTCAACGAAACTCTATGCAACTTGTTAAATAAAGTCGTCTCAAAATTCAAACAATATTGGAATGACCGTAGGAAGAAGCTCTGTGGGAATATAGGAGGACTCACCGCACGCCAACACAAACGACCCCGTATTCACTCGTTTATGAAGTCGAAGTCTTCTTGCCACTCAAGCGCCAAACACCTTCATTACGATTAGCTATTAAAGAAGATCACTAATGAAGAAAATGCTTGACTTCAATTAGCAGAGTTGGAGGCTCTGGATGAGAAGATATTGGAGTCTCAACAGAGTGTTGGATGTTATCAAGCTCGATTGTCTCGCGCCTTCAATAAAAGAGTTCGCCCGAGATCCTTTCAAGTAGTATATCAAGTCCTTTCCATATGAAGATCCGTTATTACTTCCCATAAACATGTAGGGAAGTTCACTTCAAAATGGGATGGGACATATATCGTACAAGAAGCTTACTCAAGTGGGGCTTACAAGCTGGTTGATGCAGATGGCATGAGAATCGGCCTCTCTATACATGAAGTTACAAAAAACTCCTTGACGCACGAGCCTAAACTGAATGTTCCTACAATCCTGGCCCGCTGAAGTCTAAACTGTGTACGGCCCACCAAAAAAAAGTCTGTTAGGTTGAAAACTTTGAAAGTAGCGGCCCAGGCAAAAGTTAGGACATAAAACAAATCACCCATTCTGAACTATGGTATGACATGATCCTCTTCACAAAGGTACGTAGAAATATTAGAATTTCATTCTCAGTTCAGTCGCATAAGTTCAAAAAATATATAATCCTCCCATCGTTGTCCAAATAAAGTATGATGAAAGTAATCATTCAACCAACACTTGAAAATCAGGCTGAAATTTCATTCTTCTTTGGAACTTTGGATCTCATATGACTTAGAGGGGGAAAGCCTCCATGATAAACCAGTGTCTTCAATGGGACTATTATAGTCTTTTAGGAGGCTACTGTCACGCCCTGAACCTGGGGGCGAGACCAGCACCTGGTGCGTCACCTAACCTTGCGTACCAACTTACGACTAAGGAACTCTAAACATGTCATGTCATACTTTGGCCATGAGCCACATTGCAAGACAACTGCGAATGCTGACTAAATATCAATATAAAGCTGGGTCGACAAGGTCGTCATAACTACTACAACTGGCAAACAAACAAAATATATATAAAAGGCCTACCAGCCCAACATACTGCACTAACTGACAGGATATGTCTACAAGCCTCTACTGGTGGATATACTGTGATCGGAATAGCTCCCCGACCTACTCATAACATATATACATATATATACCAAACTTACATAAAGCACTAGACCCGGAAACTCCGAAAGGCATGGAGCTTATCGATCAAGCTGAATTCGGGCAACACTTAATGAGGAGGTCTACCCGTCTGTCTGCCTGAACCTACACGCGTGAAATGTAGCGCCCCCAGAAAAGGGACGTCAGTACGAAATAATATACCGAGTATGTAAGGCAATATACTAAAAGCTGAAACTGAACTGATAATATAATAAGTGAAAGCAACTGGAAGTCAAAGATAATATGAAGATATGCTTACCTACTGATACTGACTCCACTCTCTCAATATAGTAAGTAAAATAGTTTTTCGGGCCTATAAGGATCGATATATTTATATAACTGCTCTGCTGTAGTAGGCTCACTCATAGGAGCTCGGCCATACTAGGCTCTGTATCTCTACCAACTGGGCTCGCTCATAGGCGCTCGGCCATAGTAGGCTCGGCATATAACTTACCATCTGATCAGAGGTTGCCCAATAGGGGCCTACCCATCGATTATAGCTCGATGGTAATGAAAATACTGTAATACTGTATATATATCCTCTCTTCTCTCTCTTGACTGGAAGAAGGAAATACTTAATTGAATACGAAGTCCCGATAAGGAGAATATTGTAGCTTATAAAACTTGAAAAATATACGTAAATTCCGGGACATGAATTTTTCTTTATGCTAGTTATCAAACTTGTGTAATTACGAGATCATGCAAAATGAAGGAAGAGTTTAGCCTTAACATACCTGAGCCAATTATCTTGACAATCCTTCCAACACATGTCAATTTTGACAACACGTAACTACGGATCAAAGTAGGGGGAAAATTTGTATGATGTTCTTGAGAAAGATTGTACCTTGCCCTCTTAGAATTGCAAATCCCGTTGCTATTACGCAGTGTAACTTTGTACGAAATTTTTTTCCCAAAATCCATCACTTTGTTTAATTAATTCACATTTCTTTGTGATCAATTTGAATTCTCAGAGAGTCTTTGAATGCCAAGCTTCATCCGTAAGATTTTTTTGGCAAATTTATGTACTTTTCTCTTAGTTATACATAACAATCCTTGTAGGCCACCATTTCCTCTACACATGCCACATGGTATGTAAATGAATAGCCATCATTTGGGCCTTATATGGCTGCCACATCATGCTTAAGAATTATCCAAATGATTATTAATTATCAATTTCTTAATTAATTTGGTAATTCTCCACTAATCTAATAATTAATCAATTATCCACGTAACTAAGAATTATCTCAAATAACTTAAAATACTACTCACTTTTAACACACTTTTATATACCTTACTATCATGATCATGTGGTACCATGTATGGTATTAGTCCATAAGTACCGGATATTTTAGCTCGGGCCGTATTTTATCCCAAAATGTCAAACTTCGATAAAATTTATTTTCTTCGATTTGCTTACCCTCTCAATTTCACGAATTTACTCATCACTTGTTTGAAATAGTATAATTCTTATAATCTCAAAATAATCTCATTCCCGAACTTACGTTGATTAACTTACGACGAAACTTTAACGTACGAAAATGTGGGACATACCGTCTTATTTCCGATCTTATATCAATTTAATTGTGGCGTACTTCCACGTACGAAAACATGGGGTATAATAGCTACCAAGTATTTGCATAAAGTTCAAGGATTCACTATGTCTTCATGTTCACCAAATCTTTAAGTCCTCCGGTCTTCAAGTTGAAATATATAAGCCCTCCAAGTATCCAAGTTGAAATCTTCAAGCCCGTCGGTCTTCAAGTTGAAGTCTTCACGTTCTCTGCTCTTCAAGCTAAATTATTTAAGCCCTCCAAGTCTCCAAGTTGAAGTCTTCAAGTCTGCTGGTCTTCAAGTTGAAGTCTTCAAATTCGCCTGTCTTAAAGTTGAATTGTTTAAGCCCTCCAAATCTTCAAGTTGAAGTCTTCAAGTATGCTAATTTTTCAAGTTGAACTTTAAAAGTCCACCACTCTTCAAGTTGAAGTCTGCAAAGTCATCCAAATCTTCAAAGTTATCCAAGTGTTCAAGTCGATGTCGTCAAGTCCACAAAGTCTTTGAGTTAAAGCTTTCTAATTTTCCAATCTTAAGATGGACATTTAACTCCATTGCACCTTAAGTTGGCCGCTTCGTGGGTTTGTCCGTCCATAAAAGGAACTCTAATTTTTCAATCTTAAGGTGGACATTTAAGTCCCTTTTCACTTTAAGTTAGCCTCTTCATGGGTTTGTCCT
This sequence comes from Nicotiana knightiana, assembly GCA_005239525.1. NCBI lineage: Eukaryota > Viridiplantae > Streptophyta > Magnoliopsida > Solanales > Solanaceae > Nicotiana > Nicotiana knightiana. The sequence goes on from ML390930.1 coordinate 116,790, forward strand.
TAAAAGGAACAATAAATTTCCAGTTTTAAGGTGGACATATAAGTCCCTTTGCACCTTAGTTGGCCTCTCGTGGGTTTGTCCTTAACAAGAACTATACTTTCCTATATTAAGGTGGACATTTAAGTCCCTTTGCACCTTAAGTTGGTCTCGTCGTGGATTTTTCCTTAAAAGGAACTATACTTTCCAATATTAAGGTGGAAATGTAAGTCTCTCCTATAGTCGGGCCACTTTGAGAGTAATCTCTCCGGTAGTCAGTTCAGCTTGAGAGTAATCTCTCCAATAGTCGGGCCACCTTGAGAGTAATCTCTTTGATATTTTGTCCACCTTGAGATTAATCTCTCTGATATTCGGGTCGTGATGAGTATCCATCCCTTTTCTCATTGAGAGTAATGTCTTCGATATTTAGGCCACCACCTTGAGAGTAATATCTTCGATATTCGGGGCGCCCTAAGAGTAATCTCCCCGATATTCAGGCCACCTTGAGAGTAATCTCTCTCATATTTTAGCCACCTTGAGAGTAATCTCTCCGATATTCGAACGTTGATGAGTATCCATCCCTTCGCACCCTGAGAGTATTCTCTCTGATATTCGGGCCACCTTGAGAGTAATTTGTCCGATATTCGAGCCACCGTGAGAGTAATCTCTCCGATATTCAGGCCACCTTGAGAGTAATCTCTCCAATAGTTGGGCCACCTTGATAGTAATCTCTCTGATATTTGGGCCACCTTGAGAGTAATCTCTCCGATATTTCTTTACACCTTGAGAATAGTCTCTTCGATATTCGGGTTACTCTGTGAGTAATCTCTCCAATATCCGAGCCACCTTGATAGTAATATCTCCGATATTTGGGTCGTGATGAGTACTCATCCCTTCATAACCTATGCATGGAAGCATGTATTCTTGTTTGTCCTGCAAAAAAAGAGGGGCGAGAAGAAATTACGCAAAAAAGAGAAGGCAAAATTTTACCTGTCAAACAGAAATTCGTAAAAGTTTGCAACGAATTGATATTCACGATTGGAGAGCATGCAGCCATATAATATAGATGTCAGAGCTGCTTGCAAGAGCATGTTAACTATGTGGGATTTATATTATACAATTGGTCTCCTAGAAGGATTCAGTTAATGGTGGCGGGTCGATTACTCATAGTGCAACATCAATCGGCTACTTAGAGTTCAAGTAGGATTTGGAGATTTTCAGGCACTCCTTGTATATTCGGTGATTGGATAGATGTCTTCTTATCATTGATAATTGCCTGCCTTGGTGGTGCAAATTGCTATGTCAAAATTAAAATGAAAACTTTTCTTTAATGTAAAGAATGACAAAATTTTCACAAATTTGTTCTGCGTGATGACTAATGTTTGGTCATTATATATCTTTATACATGCCACTAGTAATCTGGAAATTATTTTCGTGATTCAAGGAAAGAGAAAGTTCAATTCCGGATAACTTTTAAGAGGACAAATGTCTTCTATGTGTACTTCAAGCCCAATTTTCGAGTTTCGATTAGTTTACACTCCGATAAGTCTTGAAGTATGGGGCATTTGTAGGAATATAAATTTTATGAGAATTAAATTCATAAAACAATTTGGATTATACTTTAATTAAATATATTTTGATCCAAATAAATATTACAGGATAATATAATTGGATTAATTGTATATGTCCAATTTATATGAGTTAAATAAATAAGTCTTAATCCTTTAAGCTAAAGATGACGAGCCCACTTCATTGAGCCCAATATATCATCTTCCTAGAGGCCTAATTTGGTGTCACATGTCAAATAACATGGCACGCCAAGTCAAATTGAAGAGACAATAGGATCATGCCATGTGTCAAAATGACAAGGCATACCAAGTCAAGTTAAATGACCAATAAAACTATGCCACATGTGCAAGTGACATACTCTGGCCAATCAAATGCAGCCTTGTCACCTTCAATCTGATTGGTCGGAAAGAGATTGTTTTCATCACAACTCTTCCCTTCTACAACTATAAATAGGGGTCTTCATAACTCAGGAAAGACACCGGAAGTTATAAAAAGAAGCAAGAGAGAGCTCGTGGATCAAATGCCGCAACTTTTTCAACAAGCTTCAAGAAATCAAGTCCAAGCTCAAGGTGAAAGAACAAATCAAGTTCAAGCTCAAGAACGAAGAACAAATCAAGTTCAAGCTTAAGAACAAAGAACAAATCAAGTTCAATAAATCAAGTTCAAGCTCAAGAACAAAAAACAAAATCAAGGTTCAAGGAGTACGAGTTCAAATCAAAGTTCGTGCTAGTTGAATTCAAGATCATCGTTCGCGGCAACAACTACATATTCAAGATCAAGTTCAAAGGCCCTTGAATTTATTTACTGTTGAAAAGAAGAATCAGAGGATTCATAGATATTGTAACACTCAAATTATTTGAAATCAAATACTACGATGGTTGCAATATTTTTCGATCTTGATTTTATTTTCTCGACACAAATTTAATGTCTACACTTTCCATGGGGTTCAAAATTTAATTCTAAATATTTAATGGAATTCCAAATTTTTAAAAGCTAAAAAAAGATAATTAAGTTAGAGGTTCGCCCATTGGATTGCCTAATAGTATTGTTGGGCGATATCACGATCTATTATGGGATTTGAATACTGACTTCTTAAATTCTTATAAAATTTTGCGGAGCTATACATCAAGCGTCGAAATATTCTGTGTTCATGTGACCTCATATAAATATCACATTAAAATGGAAGAGAAAAGCGAATTTCTTTATAAGAATACAAATTCACAAAATATGCGTATTTTTAGGCTTGATGATGGCATCACCCAAGCATGGAAGAATTTATAGGGAAGATTATGGGGAACGTGAACATATTAAGTCTAAAACCAACATTTAACGTCAACCATCCCACGACGTGGAGTCTTAAGTACATGAGCTTCTAGAGTTTATTACATACATTGTTTTGAAAGAAATGTGATACAGATTGAAAAGTAGAAATAGTACAACAAAAATCAAAAGATTACTCTATGGCTTGCGAACAGAATGAAGCTCTACCTCGAATAACCCATCTGGTATCTGCTAAGCACCTCTCGCGACTCCAGTGGTACCATTATCCAGATCTGCACAAGAAAATTTAACATCAACAATAGTAATAAACAAAAACCCCCAAATGAGAATCTTCCAACAACCAACACTACAACTCTTCCCTTCCGCTACTATAAATAGGGTTCTTCAGAAAGACACCGAAAGTTATAACAAGAAGCAAGAGAGAGCTCGTGGATCAAATGCCACAAATTTTTCTACAAGTTTCAAGCTTCAAGAAATCAAGTTCAAGCTCAAGAAGAAAGAACAAATCAAGTTCAAGCTCCAGAATGAAGAACAAATAAAGTTCAATCAATCAATCAATCAATCAAGTTCAATCTCAAGAACGAAGAACAAATCAAGGTTCAAGGAGTACGAGTTCAAATGAAAGTTCGTGCTAGTTGAATTCAATATCATCGTTCGTGGAAACAACTATATATTCAAGATCAAGCTCAAAGGCCCTTGAATTTATTTACTGTTGAAAAAAAGAATCAGAGGATTCTTAGAGATTAAAATAACAAGAAGAAAGAGAGAGCTCGTGGATCAAATGACATAAATTTCTCTACAAGTTTCAAGCTTCAAGAAATCAAACTCAAGCTCAAGAACAAATAAAAAATCAAGTTCAAGCTCAAGAACGAAGAACAAATCAAGTTCAACCTCAAGAATGAAAAATAAACCAAGTTCAAGTTCAATCAATCAAGTTTAAGCTCAAGAACGAAAAACAAATCAAGGTTCAAGGAGTACGAGTTCAAATGAAAGTTCGTGCTAGTTGAATTCAAGATCATCGTTCTTAGAAACAACTATATATTCAAGATTAAGCTCAAAGGCCCTTGAATTTATTTACTGTTGAAAAGAAGAATCAGAGGATTCATATCGATTAAAATACTCAAATTATTTGAAATCAAATACTACGATTGTTGTAATATTTTTTGGTCTTAATTTTATTTTGTCGACGCAAATTTATTGTCTACAGTTTCCATGGGGTACTAAATTTAATTCTGAATATTAATGAAATTCCAGATTCTTAAAATCTAAAAAAAGATAATTAAGTTAGAGGTTCGCCCATTGTCTTGCCTAACATTATTGTTGGGCAGTATCATGATCTATTATGGGATTTGGATAGTGACATCTTAAAATCTTATAAAATTTTGCGGAGCTATACATGTAGCATCAAATTATGTCGTATGCATGGGACCTCATATGAATCTCACGCTAAGATGGAAGAGAAAAATGAATTGCTTTATAAGAATACAAATTCACATAATATGCGTGTTTTTAGGCTTGATGATGGCATCGCCCAAGCATGGACAGATTGATAGGGAAGATTATGGGGCACGTGAACATATTAAGTCTAAAACCAACATTTAACGTCAACCATCCCAAGATGTGAAGTCATAAGTACATGAGGTTCTAGAGTTTATTAGATACATTGTTTTGAAAGAAATGTGATACTGACTGAAAAGTAGAAATAATACAATAAAAATTGAAAGATGACTCTAAGGCTTGTGAACAGACTACAGTTCTACCTCGAATCACTTGTCTGGTATCTTCTATGCACCTCTCGCGACTCCACTGGTAGCAATATCGCATCAACAATAGTATTAAACAAAACTCGTCAAATGAGAATCTTCCAACAATTAGCACCAACAACTAACACTACAACTCTTCCCTTCAACAACTATAAATAGGGGTCTTCATAACTCAGGAAAGACACAGGAAGTTATAACAAGAAGCAAGAGAGGCTCGTGGATTAAACGCCACAAATTTCTCTACAACTTTCAAGTTTCAAGAAATCAAGCTCAAGCTCAAGAACAAAGAACAAATCAAGTTCAAGCTCAAGGACAATGAACAAATCAAGTTCAAGTTCAAGAATGAAGAACAAATCAAGTTCAAGTTCAAGCTCAAGAACGATAAATAAATCAAGGTGCAAGGAGTACGAGTTCAAATCAAAGTTCGTGCTAGTTGAATTCAAGATCATCGTTCATGGCAAAAACTACATACTCAAGATAAAGATCAAAGGCCCTTGAATATATTTGCTGTTGAAAAGATGAATTAGAGGATTCATAGAGATAAAAACACTCAAATTATTTGAAATCAAATACTACGATTGCTTCAATATTTTTCGGTCTTGATTTTATTTTCTCAACGCAACTTTATAGTCTACACTTTCCATGGGGTTCTGAATTTAATTCTAAATATTTAATGGAACTCCAGATTTTAAAAGCTAAAGAAAGATAATTAAGTTAGAGGTTCGCCCATTGGCTTGCCTAACAGTATTGTTGGCGGTATCACGATCTATTATGGGATTTGGATAGTGACATCTTAAAGTCTTATAAAATTTTGCGGAGCTATACATCAAGCATCAAAATATGTCGTGTGCATGGGACCTCATATGAATCTCACGTTAAAATGGAAGATAAAAGTGAATTGCTTTATAAGAATACAAATTCACATAATATGCGTGTTTTTAGGCTTGACGATGGCATCGCCCAAGAATGGACAGATTTATAAAGAAGATTATGGGGCACATGAACATATTAAGTTTAAAATCAACATTTAATGTCAATCATCCCAAGACGTGGAGTCATAAGTACATGAGCTTCTAGAGTTTATTAGATATATTGTTTTGAAAGAAATGTGATACTGACTGAAAAGTAGAAATAGTACAATAAAAATCGAAAGATGACTCTAAGGCTTGCGAACAGAATGCAGCTCTACCTCAAATCACCTGTTTGGTATCTGCTAATCATCTCTCGCGACTCCACTGGTACCAATATCCGAATCTGCACAAGAAAATTTAAAACAAATAATAGTATAAAACAAAACTCGTCAAATGAGAATCTTCCAACAATTAGCACCAACAACTAACATTACAACTCTTCCATTCCACAACTATAAATAGGGGCCTTCATAACTCGGAAAGACACCGGAAGTTATAACAAGAAGCAAGAGAGAGCTCGTGGATCAAATGCCGCAAATTTCTCTACAAGTTTCAAGCTTCAAGAAATCAAGTTCAAGCTCAAGAATGAAGAACAAATCAAGTTCAAGCTCAAGAACGAAGAACAAATCAAGTTCAAGTTCAAGCTCAAGAACAAAGAACAAATCAAGCTTCAAGGAGTACGATTTCAAATCAAAGTTCGTGCTTATTGAATTCAAGATCATCGTTCCTGGCAACAACTACATATTCAAGATCAAGCTCAAAGACCCTTGAATTTATTTACTGTTGAAAAGAAGAATCAGAGGATTCATAGAGATTAAAATACTCAAATTATTTGAAATCAAATACTACGATTGTTGCAATATTTTTCGTCTTGATTTATTTTCTCGACACAAATTTATTGTCTACAGTTTCCATGGGGTTATGAATTTAATTCTAAATATTTAATGGAATTCCATATTTTTAAAAGCTAAAAAGGCGAAGGTGAGACCAACCTTATTATGATTAGTGAAGTCCTTTCCAACTCCGTCGAATGGTTTCACTCCTCTTTTCCCCTTCTGTCAGTTCCTTGTCAGTCAGTCGACTCCCCTCCCTCAAAAGATTGTCGAACTTCATGGTTATTCATCCATATATGGGTAATCTCCGGCGGTCAGAGAACTTTGTGATGAATTAACGGATGGCGGGACAATGAGTGATGAACCTGTAGAAGTGGTAGCTATGGGTAAGAAGAGTCGTCGCCAGACTGACCCAGTGGATAAATCAGAAATACAGAAACAAAAACAGCCCTTTCCCGATAGACTTGAAGTTCTTCATAGGCAGGCGGGGTAGAAAATCTTCTCTAAAAAAGAGACAGAAGGAAGTCCTTTTCTTGACTTGGCCTGCGTGCATTATACCTAACCTTTTAACTTGATTTCAATCTCAACAAAGAAATAAAAGCATAACTCTTTGCTCGCTTGCAGCGCCTCTTAGTCTTTTATTTTAGCCTGCCTTGTGAATATCTCTCGGGTGTCTACGGCAGATCCGATCAGTCTCGTGATGAAGAGAAGCCTTTTCCGATGTTGAAAGGTATCGTCACGACAACTCAATTTGTCCG
>MDKJ01264080.1:0-13768 GCA_005239525.1 Nicotiana knightiana
AGTTGAAGACGGTCAACCTGAGGACGATGAAGGTTGGACGTTGGTGCCTCGTCATAGGCGCCAAAAAAACAGCCCATGAAAAGTATCAATAGAACAACCAACGAGGAAAATAATGGTGAAAAGACCTAGGAGACGGAACCCAGTTAAGCATGTAAACAAAGCAAAAGTGGAGGTGCAACACCCTCAAAAGCCACGACATCTAGTGACCTTGGAGGAGATTTTACCAAGTTGGTTCCGCACGAAGATTTCCCATGGGGGTATTAATGCCTCTTGTTGCCATACTGACGAAGGGAAAGAAAGGAGTGATGACCTACCATTGGCACCATCTTCGGAAAAGCTTATCGAGTCCACTCCTCAAGAAGTTAGTGCTTGTGAGGAAAAAGTCACATTCACAAATGGCGATCTTCTGCTAGGTGACACTCCCCATAACCGCCCATTGTACCTGGTTGGCTATATGCGTGATGAAAGGGTAAATCAAATTTTCGTTGACGGAGGATCCTCAGTGAACATTTTGCCAATTCGCACTGTGAAAGAACTTGGTATTCCCATGAACGAACTCTCAGAAAGTCATGTGATGATCCAAGGATTCAACCAAGGGGGTCAAAGATCCATAGGCGCGATCATGTTGGGAATCAACATTGAAGAAATGAAATCAAGTGCATGGATGCATGTGATCGATGCAAATACTTCATACAACATCCTGCTTAGAAGGACTTGGATACAAGAGAATAAAGTGGTTCCATCTACCTACCATCAATGTTTGAAATACTACGAGGGTGAAGTCGAGAAGAAGATAGTTGCTGATGATGAGCCATTCACCAAAGCAGAATCACACTTCGCCGATGCAAAGTTCTACTTGAAGAACCGCATTGTGAAGGAGCTAAAAGTTGATGATGGCATGAAAAACATGAATGACGAGCTCATAACCAAAAGATCTGAGGTGACTATTTGTAAAGCCAAAGCTGTTACTGAGAAGGTACAACCCAATATGAATAAATCTCATAGAGGGAATATTGCATCTTATGGCAAGAAAGTAAGTCCTAAGCTCCAATATGTCCCTAAAAGGAAGAAAGACAAGGGAGAATCATCTAATCTCCAAACCAACACGCTAAAGGAGTTAACTCTTTTGGTAAAACGAATTGAGGTAGTAAGGTTGTCCTCGAAGCCGCTTGCAGGATTTGTAGCCCAAAATAGTTTGCAGAATGTGGCACTCCCTACAAAGAGAACAGATGAAGGTTTTGATCCTAACGCTTACAAGTTATTTGTGAAATCTGGATACAATCCCGATGAGCCATCAAAGTTAGGGAAGCTCCCATTAGAAGCTGCAACGAGGCAACCACGTGAAGGTTTGGGATACAAGCAACCGTCACCAGTGTGCATCTCAATAAGGAGGGCGAGTAGCAATTATATCACTGTAGAAGACGAATCTTCCGCTTCTAACACGTCTTTCGTCTTTGAAAGACTTGGAAAATCAACTGTGAGAACTTCCATATTTGAGAGATTGGGTCCATTAAAGAAGGGGAATAATTCCCAGAGAAATTATCGAAATACAAGAACACCCGCTTCACCCAAAATTCAGAAGATCTCTAAAGATTTCCAAAGTTTGGTTCCTTCTAGAATGAGGCGACAAATAAAAGTCATGGTTTCTTGTGATGAAGTACTGAAAGTGAAGACATACACTGTGGTCTACACTAAAGAACGAGATAACGACGAAGAAAGTGTGGGTTCTTCGTATCATGTCACTATACAAGGCGAGAACGGTATTCTATCTTCAATGGAGGATAATGCAGAATTGTAGGATGTTTGACCATGTTATCACATATCCTTCAATGATGGGGACCCTCGAGAAGACGAAGATGAGAAATATACTCCACCGGAACTTGAAGAAGGGGTGAAGGCAACGATTGACGCCATAAAAGAAGTTAACTTTGGCACTGATGAAGAACCAAGACCCACCTACCTAAGTGTTTTATTAGAAGTTGATGAAGAAAGAACATATATTGAGTTACCCAAGGAGTACAGGGATATCTTTGCTTGGAGCTACAAAGAGATGCCTGGCTTGGACCCTAAAGTGGCAGTCCATCACCTTGCGGTCAAGAATGTCGCTCGTCCTGTTAAGCAAGCTCAAAGGCGCTTTAGGCCGAACTTGGTTCCCCTAATTGAAATCGAAGTTAACAAACTCACTGAAGCTGGATTTATTCGAGAAGTTAAATACCCAACATGGGTTTCAAGTATTGTCCCTGAAAGGAAGAAGAATGGCCAGATTCGAGTATGTGTTGACTTCAGGGATCTCAACAATGCATGTCTCAAAGATGAATTCCCGCTTCCGATTCCAAAGCTGATTATCGATGCTACTACTGGTTACGAGGCAATGTCTTTCATGGACGGTTCGTCGGGCTAGAACCAAATTCGCATAGAACCAAAAGATGAAGAGCTTACTGCATTCCGTACCCCAAAGGGTATTTATTGCTACAAGGTAATGACTTTTGGCTTGAAGAACGCTGGTGCTACTTATCAAAGGGCTATGCAAAATATTTTTGACGATATTCTCCACAAAAATGTCGAATGTTATGTTGACGGCTTGGTGTAAAATCAAGAGAGAAGGGCGACCACTTGAAAGACTTGAGAATGGTATTTGAGTTGCTCCGGAGGTACCAACTTAGGATGAATCCATTGAAATGTGCCTTTGGAGGGACTTCTGGAAAGTTCCTTGGTTTCATTGTCCGGCATCGAGGGATTGAAATTGATCAAGCCAAAGTGGATGCCATTTTGAAAATGCCTGAGCTTCGGGATATTCATGAATTGAAAAGTCTGCAAGGAAAGCTAGCATACCTTAGAAGATTAATCTCAAACCTAGCTGGAAGGTGTCAACCATTTAGTTGCCTCATAAATAAACGTGTTCCTTTCATGTGAGACCAAGCTTGTAGGAACGCCTTCGAAAGTATCAAAACCTACTTGATGAGGCCTCCAGTTTTAGCAGCTCTTATACTTGGAAAGCCATTGATACTATACATTGCGGTGCAAGAAAGGTCTGTTGGAGCTTTGTTGGCCCAAGAAAATAGTGAGAGGAAAGAAAACACCATTTACTTCTTGAGCAGGATGATGACACCAAACGAGCTGAATTTTTCACCAATTGAAAAGTTGTGTTTGGCGCTAGTCTTCTCAATTCAAAAGTTGAAGCACTACTTTCATGTTGTCCGTCTTGTTTCTAAAGCAAATCCCATCAAGTTCATGATGTCAAAACCTGTTCTTAGTGATCGACTAGCGAGATGGTACTTCCAATTTCAACAATTCGAGATTTTGTGCATACCTCAAAAGGCTGTAAAAGGACAAGCATTGACAGACTTCTTGGCAGATCATCCGATACCTGATGACTGGGAGCTAACTGACGAACTACCTGATGAGGACGCAATGGTCGTTGAAGTTCAACCTCCATGGAAGATGTACTTTGATGGTGTTGCGCACCATGGGGGAGATGGTGCTGGCGTAGTATTTTTCACTTCCCAAGGTGAAGTCTTGCCCTACTCCTTCACCTTGACACAACTCTATTCCAAAAATGTTGCTGAGTATCAAGCATTAATACTTGGGCTTAAAATGGTCGATGATATGAAGCAGCTGCAATTGCAAGTCTTTGGTGACTCCCAGTTAGTGGTCAACTAGATTTTAGGTAGTTACAAGGTTAAGAAGCCTGAACTACGCCTATATCATGATTACGCTAAAAATTTAATAGGGTGGCTCGGTGATGTGACTATTCAGCATGTTCCAAGGAAAGAAAATAAGAAGGTTGATGCTTTAGCTGCCCTAGCTTCCTCATTAACCCTGCCTGATCAAGCGCAAGTTACTGTCTGCCAAAAATGGGTAGTACCGCCGCAAATGAAGCCGAAGGTGAAGAAAATGAACTCAAGCATCTTGTCGTTGTTTCTGAAGTTGAGAAAAAAGAATGGCGACAACCAATTATCGACTACTTATTCTATGGGATACTTCCAAAAAATCCGAGGAAAAGGACTGAAATCCGTCGTCGTGCACCTCGCTTCCTTTACTACAAAGATACTCTATATAGAAGATCGTTTGAGGGAGTACTCTTTCGATGCTTAGGGGAAGAAGAAGCACTCCAAGATTTGCAAGAGGCACATTCTGGGGTATGTGGGTCACACCAGTTAGGACCAAAGCTCCACTTCCATATAAAAAGGATGGGATATTATTGGCCGACGATGGTAAAATATTGCTTGGACTATGCTCGAAGATGAAAGGCTTGTCAATTCCATGCAAATTTTATTCATCAACCTCCTGAAGTGTTGCACCCGAATGTTGCATCCTATCCGTTTGATGCTTGGGGACTGGATGTTGTTGGAAACCACATGAGTATTTGGGATACAAGAAACTGTCACCGGTGCGCATCTCAATAAGGAGGGCGAGTAGCAATCATATCACTGTAGAAAACGAATATGCCGCTTCTAATAGGCCTTCCTCTTTGACAGAATTGGAAAATCAATTGTGAGAATTTCCGTATTTGAGATATTGGGTCCATTAAAGAAGGGGTAGAAGTCCCAGAGAAATTATTGAAATACAAGAACCCCCGCTTCACCTAAAATTCAGAAGATCTCTAAAGATTTCCAAAGTTGGATTCCTTCTAGAATGAGGTGACAAACAAAAGTCATGGTTTCTTGTGATGAAGTACTGAAAGAGAAGCCATAAACTGTGGTCTACACTAAGGAACGAGATGACGACGAAAAGAGTGTGGGTTTTTCGTATCATGTCACTGTACAAGGCGAGAACGGTATACCATCTTCAATGGAGGATAATGCAGAATTGGAGGATGTTTGACCATGTTATCACATATCCTTCAATGATGGGACCCCTCGAGAAGACGAAGATGCAAAAGATGCTCCTCCAGAACTTGAATAAGGGGTGAAGGAAACGATTGACGCCTTAAAAGAAGTTAATCTTGGCACTGATGAAGAACCAAGACCCACCTACATAAGTGCTTTATTAGAAGTTGATGAAGAAAAAACATATACTGAGTTACTCAAGGAGTACAGGGATATCTTTGCTTGGAGCTACAAAAAGATGCCTGGCTTGGACCCTAAAGTGGCAGTCCATCACCTTGCGGTCAAGAATGGCGCTCGTCCTGTTAAGCAAGCTCAAAGGCGCTTTAGGCCGGACTTGGTCCCCTGATTGAAATCGAAGTTAACAAACTCATTGAAGTTGGATTTATTCGGGAAGTTAAATACCCAACATGAGTTTCAAGTATTGTCCATATAAGGAAGAAGAATGGCCAGATTCGAGTATGTGTTGACTTCAGGGATCTCAACAATGCGTGTCCCAAATATGAATTCCCACTTCCTATTCCAGAGCTGATGATAGATGCTACTACTGGTTATGAGGCAATGTCTTTCATGGACGGTTCGTCGGGCTATAACCAAATTCGCATGGAACCAAAAGATGAAGAGCTTACTGCATTTCGTATCCCAAAGGGTATTTATTGCTACAAGGTAATGCCTTTTGGCTTGAAGAACGCTGGTGCTACTTACCAAAGGGCTATGCAGAATATTTTCGATGATCTTCTCCACAAAAATGTTGAATGCTATGTTGACGACTTGGTGGTAAAATCAAGACAGAAGGGAGACCACTTGAAAGACTTGAGAATGGTATTTGAGTTGCTCCGGAGGTACCAACTTAGGATGAATCCATTGAAATGTGCCTTTGGAGTGACTTCTGTAAAGTTCCTTGGTTTCATTGTCCAGCATCAAGGGATCGAAATTGATCAAGCCAAAGTGGGTGCCATTTTGAAAATGCCTGAGCCTCGGGTATTCATGAATTGAAAATTCTGCAAGGAAAGCTAGCATATCTTAGAAGATTCATCTCGAACCTAGTTGGAAGGTGCCAACCATTTAGTCGCTTCATGAAGAAAGGCGTTCCTTTAAAGTGGGACCAAGCTTGTAGCAACGCCTTTGAAAGTATCAAAACCTATTTGATGAGGCCTTCAGTTTTAGCAGCTCATATACTTGAAAAGCCATTGATACTATACATTGCGGCGCAAGAAAGGTCTATTTGAGCGTTGTTGGCCCAAGAAAATAGTGAGAGGAAAGAAAATTCCCTTTACTACTTGAGCACGATGAAGACACCAATCGAGCAGAATTATACGCCAATTGAAAAGTTGTGTTTGGCGCTAGTCTTCTCAATTCAAAAGTTGAAGCACTACTTTCAAGCTCATGTTGTTTGTCTTGTTTCTAAAGAAAATACCATCAAGTTCGTGATGTCAAAACATATTAGTGATCGACTAGCGAGATTGTACCTCCAATTTTAACAATTCGGGATTTTGTACATCCCTTAAAAGGCTGTAAAAGGACAAGCATTGGTAGATCATCCGATACTTGATGACTGGGAGCTAACTGAAGAACGACTTGATGAGGACGCAATGTCCGTTGAAGTTCAACCTCCATGGAAGATGCACTTTGATGGTGCTGCGCACCGTGGAGGAGCTGGTGTTGGCGTAGTATTTGTCACTTCCCAAGGTGAAGTCTTTCCCTACTCTTTCACCTTGACACAACTCTATTCCAACAATGTTGTTGAGTATCAAGCATTAATACTTGGGCTTGAAATGGTCGTTGATATGAAGCAATTTCAATTGCAAGTCTTTGGTGACTCCCAGTTAGTGGTCAATCAGCTTTTAGGTAGTTACGAGGTTAAGAAGCCTGAACTACGCCCATATCATGATTACGCTAAAAAATTAATTGGGTGGCTCGGTGATGTGACTATTCAGCATGTGCCACGGAAAGAAAATAAGAAGGATGATACTTTAGTTGCCCTAGCTTCATCATTAACCCTGCCTGATCAAGCGCAAATTACTATTTGCCAAAAATGGGTAGTATCGTCGCCAAATGAAGCCGAAGGTGAAGAAAATGAACTCAAGCATCTTGTCGTTGTTTTCTGAAGTTGAGAAAGAAGAATGGCGATACTTCCAGAAAATCTGAGGAGAAGGACTGAAATCCGTCGTCGTGCACCTCGCTTCCTTTAATACAAAGAAACTCTATACAGAAGGTCGTTTGAGGTAGAACTTTTGCGATGCTTAGGGGAAGAAGAAGCACTCCAAACTTTGCAGGAGGCACATTCTGGGTATGTGGGTCACACCACTCAGGACCAAAGCTCCACTTCCATATAAAAAAGGATGGGATATTATTGACCGACGATGGTAAAAGATTGCTTGGACTACGCTCGAAGATGCAAGGCTTGTCAATTCCATGCGAATTTTATTCATCAACCTCCTGAAGTGTTGCACCCGACTGTTACATCCCGGTCGTTTGACGCTTGGGGATTGGATGTTGTTGGACCACTACCAAAGTCCTCTTATGGGCACCTATACATCTTGGCTGCAACTGACTACTTCTCAAAATGGGCTGAAGTTGTTGCTCTTAAGGAGGTAAAGAAAGAAAATGTCGCAAGTTTCATCCGAGTAAACCTAATCTATCGCTTTGGCATTCCTCGTTACATAATAACAGATAATGGAAAGCCATTAGATAATAGGTTGATGAACAAGATTTGTGATTTCTTTGGCTTCAAGAAATGTAACTCTTCAATGTACAATGTTGCTGCCAATGGTCTAGTTGAGGTTTTCAACAAAACTCTATGCAACTTGCTGAACAAAGTCATCTCCAAATCCAAAGAGATTGGAATGATCATATGGAAGAAGCTCTGTGGGCACATAGGATAACTCACCGCACGCCAAAACAAGCAATCCCTTATGCACTCATTTATGGATTTGAAGTCATCTTGCCACTCAAGCGTGAAATACCTTCTTTACGATTATCTATTCAGGAGGGCATCACCGATGAAGAAAATGCTCGACTTTGATTAGCAGAGTTGGAGGCTCTTGTTGGAAGCTCAACAGAGCCTTGAATGTTAACAAGCTCGGTTGTCTTGGGCCTTCAATAAAAGAGTTCGCCCGAGGTCCTTTCAAGTAGGAGATCAAATCCTTGCCATACAAAGACCCATTATTACTTCCCATAAACACGTAGGGAAGTTCACTTCAAAATGGGATGGGCCATATGTCGTCCAAGAAACTTACTCAAGTGGGGCTTACAAGTTGGTTGATGCGGATGGCATGATAATTGGCCCTATTAATGGAAAGTTTTTGAAGAATTATTATCCTTGAAGTTGCAACGCTCCTTGACGCATGAGCCTAAACTGCACGTTCCTACACTCCTGGCCCGCATGAGTCTAAATTGTGTACGACCCATAAAAAAGGTCTGCTAGGTTGAAAACCTCGAAAGAGGCGGCCTAGGTAAAAGTTAGGACATAAAAAAAGTACCCATTCTGAACTACGGTATGACTTGACGGTCTTCACCGAGGTACGTAGGCAGCTTAGAGTTTCATTTTGAGTTAAGTCGCATAAGTTCAACAGATACATAATCCCCCAATAATTGTCCGAATGAAGTACGATGGAATGTAATTCATCTAGTCAGTATTTGAACATCGAGTTGGGATACCATTCTTCTGTTAAAATTTGGATCCCATTCCATTTAAAGGTGGCAAGCTGCTATGGTAAAATAGTGTCCTCACTAAAATAATGACAATGTTTGCATCAAGGTCTGGGGATTCTCTGTCTTCATGTTCACATAACCTTCAAGTTTGTTGGACTTCATATTCGCTCACTTACAAAAAAAGGGGGAGGGGGGAAGAGAAGAGAGACGTCAAAAGGGAACACAAATATAAGAAGAAAGATTCCTTGGCACAATGCTTCAAATTCAGTGAGACTTGAATCCAAGATTTTTTTAGTAAGAATGGAGATCTTTAATATTGATTGATATCAAGAAAAACATCTTGTGCTTTCGAGGCTTCCATACCAAAACATAAAAGTTTTGGCAAAGTTGCACCAATTCCAAGTTGTCGGTATATCAAAATCTGATGTTTACTTCAAAATATTAGTTGAAACTATCCTTAAATTATTGAATCCTACATGTTGGACATGTTGTATTTTTTTAAGTCTTTTTTCATAATATCAAACGGTTTGTGATTTCGACATTCCTACATCAAGATATAATTTTTTTTGGTGAAGCTGCGCAAATTTGAAACTATCAACGTGTCGGAATCCAAAGTTAGATTCAAAATAATATATGGGACGATTCTCAAATTATTTAATTCCAAATTTAGGATATGTCTTAGATCTTGAAGTCTACTTTCCATCAAATTAAGCGGTTCATGATTTCGACATTCCTACATCAAGATATAAAAGTTTTGGTGAAGCTGCACAAATCTGAAACTATCAACGTGTCGGAATTTAAAGTTAGATTCAAAATAATATCTTATACGATTCTCAAATTATTTGATTCGGAATTTTGGACTAGATATCGAAGTTTATTTTCCATATAATCAAGAGGTTCATGATTTCGATATTCATACACCAAGATATGAATTGTTTTAGTGAGACTGCGCAAATCTGAAATTTTCAACGTGGTGGAATCTAAAGTTGGTTTCAAAATATTACCTGCGGTGATTTTGAAGGTGTTTGATTCCGAATTTTGGATATGTTTTGGATTTTAAAGTTTAGTTTCTAAAAGAATACTAAATGGCATGTACTTTTAACGTTCTCACATTGAGATATATATCTCCCACCACAAAAGGTGCAAAGATGATGAACAATATTATCCTCAAAGAAGGAGGATGTATTTCCAGATACAGAGAACTTCGAGACATGAACGCCAACGACATTTAAAGAAAAAAAATCCAAGTTCCATCATGGGGAATCAATACATCATAATAAGCAAAGAACTATTGATATTGAAACGCAAAGGAAGAAGAGGCGAATAAAATACTCTATATTGACTAATCTAAACACAAATTGTAATTGGCCAAGTCTTTAAGAGTTGCCTCTAGGTGTTGTTTCTTCATTCTACGTCGGCCAAGTCATCAGCAGTTATCAAGGAAACATCATAACATCTACAGTACTCCTTTTCAGCAGATGAGATTCTAGATTCAATCTCTTCAACCTCTTTCTTGGCAACACCTCGAAGAGCTCTTAACTGTTTCACCTTCTCCTTGGCCTCTTTGAGAGATCAACTCGCTACAGATAATTTCTTGGCCTTCTCCCCTTTCTCAATCAAGACAAGATCAAGTTGTTCCTTGGCGTTTAAAAATAAATCTGATTTTTCTACATCCACAACCTTGTCAGAAAGAGTTCACTGTGCATGGTCATACGATGTGGCAAGCTCAAAGAAAGACGCCAATAATCCTTTTAGAGGGGAAATATCCACCCTTTCTGTCCATCTCCTCGAGAATTACTTCGATCTCGAATTGAAGAGAAGAAGCATTGTCTGCGGTAAGGTCCTTGAGTTTGGCATGAATTTTAGCCTAGGCATTTTGAATGAAATCCTTGCGAAGAGTCAAGACAACATTTCTTCCATCAAAGATAGACATGGTTGGTGTTGATCGTTGGTGAAAATTAGGCCCCGATTTTGCTCCAAGACTAGGAATGGAAGTTGCCTGTCACGACCCAAAATCCCTAAGGTCGTGATGGCGCCGGACACAAGGTCAGGCAAGCCAAAATATTTAATGAATTGAATAACTCTCCAATTTTAATATTTTTCGAAATCGTTACCTATTCTTGCATTTCATAATCAAATAAATAATTTTTTGTAAACTTAAATACGATAGCACATCAATTTAATTTAATGAAGTAAATCCCAGCACGTACCCAGAACCCGGTGTCAGAAGTACATGAGCTATTTCTAAGAATTTTTACAAATATTACAAAGCCTGTCCGAAATACAACTGGATAAGAAAATTTAAAATGAAACAGATACAGTATGAAGGTGACTCTGTCAGCTGCGGATCGCCTCCGGAAGATGCAACTCGCCTAAGTCTCCGGATCCTCCACATTGCTATGAAAGTACCTGTGCAATAAAATGCACAGCAAGTGCAGCATGAGTACAAAAACAACGTGTACTCAGTAAGTCGCTCGCCTAACCTTAGAGAGGTAGTGACGAGAGGGAAAATTAGACTCTTACTAAGGTCCGACAATACAACATATGAAAGAATATGATGAAATACAATAGACATGTAAGACAGTGAGCAACGAGTACGTATCAAGTACAGAAATCCAGGCAATCACTGAGAATAAACAGCAATGTACACTTCCCTTTTTCCCAAATACATGTCAAGCCCATACCAATAGAATAGTACCAAATAGCCATGTGCACACAAAAGTAAGACAACCGGCCGAAGTCATAATATAGTCAGTCTCTCTATGCACTGCCGAAGGATCGATCGGCTCGTCCCAAAAGTTCATCTCTCAACCTCTCCACGCACTGCTGAAGGATCGATCAGTCCGTCCCAAAAGTGCGGCTCTCAATATCTCTATGCACTGCCGAAGGATCGATCGGCCCATCCCAAAAGTGCATCTCTCAAATCTCTCTACGCACTGCCGAAGGATCGATCGGCTCGTCCCAAAGTGTGGCTCTCAATATAATAATCCTCTTTGTGTACTGCCGAGGGATCGACCGAACCGTCCCAAAAGTTCACCTCTCAATATAATACGGCTAGCCTACTCGCGAATCATACCTGCGACTCAGGTGCTCATAAGAATACATGCACAAGTACTGGGTCTTCCTACTCGTGAATCACTCAAGCGACGCAGGCACCCAAAGTCACACATCCACATAATAAATTCGTATTTTATCAAGAAAATTATTTTTCTCATGAAAAAGGTAAAGTCTTTATTAAAAGAAACATGAAATATAGGTTTTGAAATCTTTGTTTTTGAAACTCATTTGTCCAATTTAGTAACACTCCGTAATACAACCCAGTCCAGATACACAAATGTATTCATAGTGGAAACAACTTTCTTTTAGAAGGTTAACAATATGAACTCTAGGTTCTTTTTAAACATTCAATTACATTTTCGGTCATAGTAGCAGTTTAATATTACAGGCAGGGTTACAGGTACACACATAAAGCATGCTAGTGGATCCTAGGCTACCCGGACATGGCATAATAGTAGCTACGCACGAACTCCCTTCACCTCGTGCAGACGTAGCCCCCAAAAATCGTCTATCCCATGAAGAAAGTGAAGACAATGCCCCGGCCCATTTTCCGCACTTGCGGTCCTTCATCCGCACCTGCGATCCCGCAGGTGTGACCAATTCACTCGCACCTGTGGTTTTCCCTAATCTCCAGCCAAATCGCACTTGCGCCCTACTTCCCGCACATGCGGCTTCGCAGGTGCGGAATATTCATTGCACCTGCGATTCCCAGCCAGGCCAAGCCCAAACTCGCACCTGCGACTCCCAGGCCGCACCTGCGGCTCCACACCTGCGGCCAATTCCTCGCAGGTGCGGTTGCACCAGATAACAGCAGAAACTAGCCATTTCCAACTTCAACTTTGATCTGTTAACCACCAGGAATCCAACTGAGCCCTCGGGACCCCGTCCAACTATACCAACATGTTCCAAAATATGACACGAACTTGCTCGAGCCCTCAAATCATATCAAACAATGCCGAAACCACGGATCGCACTCAAATCCAATTCCTTAAGAACTTAGAATTTCAAACTTCTAATTCTGATTTCGAAACCTATCAAATCACGTCCGATTGACCTCAAATTCTACGCACAAGTCATATTTAACATTACAGACCTGCTCCAACTTCCGGAATCGCATTCCGACCTCGATATCAAAACTTCCATTTCCGGTCGGATTTCTCAAAAACCTTCAAATTTCTATCTTTAGCCAAATGACTTCAAAATGACCTACAGACATCCAAATTGACTTTTGATCGCGCTTCCAATTCCAGAATCACCATACGGAGCTATTCCCAGACTCGGAATCCCAAACGGACATCAATCTCACTGATATGCACTTCAAGCCCAAATTCATGAAATCCTTTTTAAATGCTAACTTCCACAATTACGCCGAAACGCTCCCGGCTTATCCAAAACCCGATCCGGACATACACCAAAGTCCGAAATCATCATACGGACCTGCTGGAACCTTCAAATCCTAATTCAGATATCGTTTACTCAAAATTCCAAATCTTAGTTGATTTCACCAACTCAAGGCTTCTCAAATGAAAATTTTCTTTTCAAACCAACTCTAAACTTCCTGGAATTCAATTCCGACCACGCCCGTGGATCATAATACCTGAAATGGAGCTGCTCACGACTTCAAACTACTGAACGACGTGCTAGAGCTCAAAACGATCGATCGGGTCATTACATTGCCTCTAGGTCTGACTTAGTTATTGGAAGTGATTTCCTCGAGTCTGGCTCCGCGAAGATTCGCTACTACCTTGGGGCTTGCTTTGGTGGGACGCCATTGAAATGTGAACACCATTTTCCTACATAGAAAAGGATATATGAGTAGTTAAACTACTTGGATATTATAAGATAATATGAAGGTTTTAATCATTACCTTTTTGATAGCCGTCAAAGTCCTTGAAGCACTACCGATGCTGTCAGTAATCTCGACTACACCCAAATCAGCATCTACTTGTTTGTTAGAATATGGCTTCACCAGCTTGAAGTTTTGATCTCCATGACTACTATCACTCTCGTTTTGGGACGGACGTTTGTTGGAGGTAGGAACAATGGTACCTAATTGAAAGGAACCCTCGTTGGCTTGATGGGCCTGAACAAGGACCTTCTTTTGAACATCTTTATATGGAGGTCCCTTGACATCGCATGGTACAACCACTTTGAATTTTAAAGTAGGAGACTTGTCCTCCCTGTTATGCTCTTGAGGAGTGATCTCTGAAGGCGTAGTAGTAACTGGCCCA
>ML390931.1:0-34568 GCA_005239525.1 Nicotiana knightiana
CTAGTTCTTTCACCTGTGAAACCCAAACATATGAATTGAAGTGTTAGAGAATTGTAACTTGTTTGCTTTAAGTTTATGATTATGAAAAGAACACTAGAGAAAACAATGTGAGAAACGGATTAAGGAAAAAGTAATTTGATAGTTAGATTGCTGGGACTACAGACTCTTTCTTTTGCATGGTAGACAACATGAGATCTCCCGTCACTAGACAATTCCTTTTCATAATACTCATGAAGATCTAAAAGCGCCTTATAACTGATTTTCATGTAATCGGGGAGCCGATCGATTTCTCTAATATCCCATCTGCAAGGTGACAAAGCTATGGTAAATTATGCATTGTAAAAGAGCATAAATATGATGAGAAAAAGGTCGCCTTAATCTTTTCATGATATTGATCACTTCCAAAGTGTATCTGAATAAGTGAATCGACGAAGTTCATATATACCTTTGTATGGCATCCGTGTATATGTCAAGTTCTTTAATGGTACCATAAGCATCAAAGGTGTCATCCAGAATCGAAATCATCGATATGGTCTTAGTGAGCATGATACGAGCTTGAGAATAGCGAGGCTCAAAATATACTCCTAATGCCCAAAAGTAGCATTCAACTGCTCTATCTCTAGCATAGGGAAGTGTTGTTACAAAATCCAAATCTTTCCACCACCTGCCGCATAACAAATTAACATCAGTACTGGAGATATGATCAGTCAAAAAGGGTTCATCGTTTTTATAATATTGCACCTTGATACTTCAGCAAGTTCTTGTTTGTGCAACATCTGGAGCAAGTTGAAATCCAATTTGGCAAATCGAAGTAACACATTATTCTTCGATTGTTCCTTCTCATAGATTGATGATATGAAGAATCGGGTCTCGACTCTAGGAACGCCCTTGTGTAAACATTGCTCAAGGGCATGTGTCACTTGCTCCTTAAGTGGAGATTTCAAATGTGGAGCTGCAGATTCAAGATGGGTAGTGGAGAAAGCAAGTGCGTCTTCTAAGATATCGTCAGCATGTGTCCTTACATGTGAAGCTTCATACAAGTTTAATAATCCGAAGACATTGCTAGCAAGAGACTCCTCCTTGAATTTGCCATTTTCATCTTGGAATTTGCTGAAAATTTCTGGTATTTGAAGAAAGAAAACTCAAGATGAATTAGCCTTGTTCCAATAAATGGATAACAACTTTAGGGTGATGAAGTTACCAGGAGAGATGTTGAAACCGTGTTGCCTGAGCAATCGAAATTGAAGTGCAGAGGTGCACAAATCATTGCAGTTTGAGTTTTGGTTGTAAATCTGATCCAGAATCTCATCAATTTCTTTCTCAAAGTGGTAGGATATACCAAGGCGTTCAATAATGTCAATCAAATTCAATGTATCGGCCAAGTTCCTTCCGGTTGCTAACAGCATACTCCTCGTTTCTTCCTTCAATGCTTCAATCTCTTGAGCATACTTTTCCGCAACCTATATGTAATGTACATTAAAGTTGAAAGAAAGTAAACTGAAATTAAGCATGCTTGCAACAAGTTAATTACTTACCTGATTGTCAATGGAGAATGAAAGGAACTGATCACCCCATAGACTAGGGGAGAAGTCGGCGACGGGGCGAACAATCTCTTCTTCATAGTTGGCTACTGCTGCTGAGGCCATTGCTAATTAAAGTAAGGAAGAAAGAAAGGAACTCTCAACTCGATCTCAGTTGGTGACTTAAATGGACGAGAAGGGACAAAGTATATATAGTGGACGAGAAGGGACAAAGTATATATATCGCTCATATAAAGCGAAATAAAGTGAAAAAATAATTTCGAGTGAGAAGGATAAAATATCGCATGCAGTAGCCACTTCTTTTTTATTTTCAAAAGTCCACCATTTTCTTGGGGTCTAACTTGCCTTTTGATTCATTGTTGGCGTCTACATATGTGGGGTATTTGTACCAAATAAATAAATGTGAAATGTGTTTTGAATATATACTTTTTAGCACATGATCAATGTAACAATTCGACTGATCATTTTGAGCATTTGTATTTTTCTCGATAGTTTGAGGTCTCGAGTATCATCGCATGACTTTAAATTTAGTAACAGCAAAACCAAACAACAGATATAGACTATAGAGAGAGTGATGGCAGAAATCATAGGAGCACAGTTGCGGGTCCGGAACCTAATTGTGGCTAAGATAGACGTGAAGTGGGTTTTGCCCTTGAGGTACAAGGTTCAAATCCCTACACCGACACTTTTATATTTTCCTATTTCTTATTCATTTTTTGTTGCTTTTCATTATTTGGTTTAAGTGTTTAGATATAAATACTTTAATGTAGAAGCCATTTATTATTTCTTTAAAAAATAACTAATACTTTTAATAGTTCTTATTTTGTGTTTTACGTAAAACAAAATTATTATTTTTCTTTTATTTTTAAATTAGAATTATAAGTTTTATTTTCAACTTAGAATTTTAGAATTATGAGTTTTATTTCATACCAAAATTCTTCTCTGCTGTCAAAAATCTCTTTATGCCAAGTATGTTCACTTTTTCATGGAACTCGTTCAGGTTATTTTTTCTTTCTACAGGTTTATAGCAATGTTTTTTGCAACCAACTGACCAAGGGAAAGGGGTATGTTTTTTGCAAATCAATAATAAAAATAATTCATTCATCAAGTGGGTGGTTTTCTTGTTATTTTCTATACGTTACTCCATTCGGTTCATAATAAGTAAGAAGTAACTTATTTACCTTTTTATTTGGTCTAAAAAAGTATCTATTTATATAATAAAGAAAAAATTCTATTTATTTTTTTCAAAATTACCCTTATGTATATATCCCTAAAAAATCTTTTACATATATGAAATATATTTACATAAATTGTCTCAGTTTTGAAAATTACCTGCCATATTTTCCATAAAAAAATATAAAATCGTTTAAAATAGACTCCTTATTTATGTGGGCTTCTATTTTTAGCAGTGACATACACATGAGTTTTCATAAGCGGATCCACATTTAAAACTAAAACGAATATTGAATCATAAAGCTTCTGTTGCTCCCAAACGCACACGCAAGTATACGTGGTCGTACAAGTAATATAATTATAAGTTAAGTGTCGAACTCATAGAGACTTGTATAAAGTACTCACTAAATCACTAAAGTTGTTATTCAATCCAGCTAAAATCAAAGTCCAATAATGTGATTATATTATACTACGATTCTAAGTAATAACTAAATTGTCAAGTAACGAGTTGATTGTCGTGTATTCAATAAAGACAAATATTCCAGGGTTGTGATCGATTCACCATTCGTATTGTGTTCTAATTAACTCTCCCTTTCATATAATTCACTCATGGTTGCTAATTAATCGATAATTGCTCTCATAGCCTTCTCCCGAAGTACTACTCGCCTATTCTCAATAGATTAACGCCTATTTTCCTATGAAATTAATCTATTAGAACGCATTATGATTACGATATTTAATTAAGCATGGTGACTAGGTATATTCATATCCTAACCACAGATCCGCTCCCCTAAAGAATTAAGATTGGGCTCCCTTCAATTCTTCTCTAATCTCCCAAAGACTAGGGGAGAAGTTGGCGACGGGGCAAACGATCTCTTCTTCATAGTTGCCAACTGCTGTTGTTGCTGCTGAGGTCATTGCTAATGCAAGATGTGTTGGGAATAAACCCCGCACAAATAATTATCACGGTAATAAAAGCGAAATAATAATATAGGACCGAAATACAATAATTAATAAGAATAAAAGAGTGACAACGACACCAAATAGATAAATCAACGGTTCCAAGAGGAGCAACTAATATCACTACTGTAAGAAATTTTACACTTTGTAAGTCCGAGTAAAATACTCCAAAAGCTACTACAACGCTTAAAAGAAATAGCACTCTTTTGATATTTCCACCTCACTACAATATCGTTCATTTTCTATTTTTCTCACAGATTATTTTCTTATAGTCTGTCTGTAATGTCTCACTTTTTTTCTCTCTTTTTTTATTGGTGCGTAGAAATGAGAGGCGAAGCTCTCCTTTAATAGTGTTGAGCGCTAACTGTTTTGACAATTTGCAGATTTGCAAATCAAATAAATGATAATGAATCTAACTTTTAATTACCTTAGAAGTTAGTCAGAGTAGGATTTTATTGCTCCAGACAATTAATTCAATGAATTTAACTACTAATTAGGCCGAGGGCATTCATATTGTCCTTCAATTACCCCAAAAAGGTTTTCCTTCAATTACTCTCGTTCAGAACTCATAATTGTTAATGGAAAAACGTTTCTTCCTCTTTTTCCTTTTTCTTGAACAGCCTTTACAATAGATTAGGGTGTTTGGTAAATGGTAACTAATTAGAGTGTGCGACATAAATATTTGGAGTTTGTGGCTTAAAAAGGGTACAAGTCATATAAGTTAAAAAGTACTCCCTTCGTTTCAATTTATGTGAATCCATTTACTGGGCACGGAGTTTAAGAAAAGAGAGAAATTTTTTGAACTGTAGTATAAAATGAGGCACATATATTTTGTGTGGCTTTAAGTCATTGTATTAAGGTAAATTGTTTCAAAATAAGGAAAGATGTCATACTTTTTGACACGGATTAAAAAAGAAATAAATTCACATAAACCGAAACGGATGGAGTAACATAATTTGAGACAAATTTTATGGACCTTGAGTTTAAGTTTGTGCGTAAAGACCGATGGGAAGAGAAATCAATTTTAGCGTAATTATAACAACATTGCAACAAGATAATACAATAACACCAAAAATACATAAATCTGACCTGAAGGTGTAATATTTATGTTCAATCAAATGTACCCAATAGGTCATTTTCAGTTTTAACCTTTATTTCTGTGTTTTGAGACTTCAAATAGCTCTGTTTAGCCTTCCTCCATCAGCGTGTGCAATTCGTCTCTTTATCCGGAAAGTTCTTATGTGAAAAATTGATGAAAATGTGAAGTGATGCCTTAAAACTCACTTGAATTGACTTCGGTCAACGCTTTGAGCAAACAGATACGGATTAGTATTTTGGCGGTCCTGGTGGGTCCGTATCGTGATTTGGGACTTGGCGTATGCCCGAAATCGAATTCGGAAGTCCTTAACTTGATTTAACGTAATTTGTTGAAAACTAAAAATTTAAAGGTTTAAAGAATTCATAAGTTTGACCGTAGATTGATTTTGTTGGTACCGGATTCAGATTTCAGTTCTGGAACTTGATATAGTTTCATTTCAGTATTATGACTTGTCTGCAAAATTTGGTGCAAAATGGAGTTGATTTGACGTGATTCGGACGTCCGGTTCAAAAATTAAAATTGCTTAAGTTCTTTAAAAATTTCATTTATTTTGGTGTCCAATAGTTTTAAGTGTTATTTGGTGTTTCAATCGCGCGAGCGAGCGAGTTCATATGATGTTATTATACTTGTGTGCACGTTTTGTTTAGAGCCAGAGGGGATCAGGTAAGTGTTGTTGTTTGAGACTTAGAGAAATCTGGTGTTTTGTTGTTTCTGGTGCACTAATGCTTTGTGTTTCACGATCGCAAAGTCTCTCTCGCGATCGTGTAGTGTAAGCTGGGCTGGGGGTGAATTTCTTCTATGCGAACGCGAGGCTTGAGTCGCGAACGCAGAGCATTGGGGGGTTTGCTCTTCGCGAACGCGGCCTGCTAAACATGAACGCGTAGTATATGGGATGTGTAATGACCCAAAGGGGTCATCTTATGAATTAAGACACTATTCCGAGCTCATTAGCTTTAAAAAGATTAATTTTATTTACCTTGATATGCGTGCATAGTCCGGGCATGAAACCGAAAAACTTTTATGTGAAATAAAAAATTTTGAGTTGAAAATTTGATTTTTAGTTGACTTTGGTCAACAGTTTGAGTAAACGAACCCGGATTGTTTTTGAAGGAAATAATAAAATGAATTAACATTTGAACTCGTAGGTATCGGGCCCGTATTTTGATTCCGAATTCCGGTACAGGTTTGTTATGATATTTAAGTTCTTTCAGTGAAATTTTGTGAGAATCGGAATTGATTTGGCGTGATTCAGACGTTCGGTTGAGAAATAGTGAAAGTGAAATGTTCTTGAGAAAATCATGAGTTTTGAGGTTAAATTCGTAGTTTTTGAGTTGATTATTTGATCGCACGAGTAAGCCCGTATGATGTTTTCAGATTTGCATGCATGTTTGGTTTGGATCCCCGAGGGCTCGGGCGAGTTTCAGATAGGTCACCGAGTGTTTAGACTTAGAAAAATCTCTCAGCTGGTGTCTGGTGTCTGTCTAGGCCTCTGATCTCGCAATTGCGAGATCAGGCTTCACAATTGCGAAGTCAACATGCCTGGTAATTGCGAGCCATTATATCACAAATGTGAACCAGGCATGGGAAGGCCATCCTCGCAAATGCGAGATTTTCATTGCAAATGCGAAGACTACCTAACAAGCCGAGAAGTCACAAATGCAACATTTTTATCGCAAATGCAAAGGCAGCAGGATTTCAAAGGGTTCATAATTGCGAACCCCTGATCGCAATTACGATAACTGTAGCCTATTAAGTTAGACTTTTTACGGGATTTTCCCCCTTTTTTACATTCTCTCAAAGCTAAACCTCCATTAGGCGATTTTCCAAAGATCTAAACTTCTCCAAATCGTTAGTAAGTGTTATCTAACTAATTCCTTTCAATCCTTAACAACTTTTCACAAGATTTCATCATAGAATCTAGAGTTTTCATGGTAAAAATTTGGATTTTTGGGTAGAACTTAGGAATTTTAAAATTTAGGAATTTAGACCTCGAATTAAGATCGGATTCCAAAACAAATTGTATATCAGGGATGGGGGGAGAATGGGTAAACGGGTTTTGGTTCGAACCTCAAGTATAGACCAACGGGACCCAGGGTCGATTTTTATCTTTGATAGGAAAACCATGACTTTTTCATTAATGTTAATTCCTTTAGCAATAATTAATGATATTGAAATAATTATGATTAGATTCGAGCGGGTTAGAGGCAAATTCTAAAGGAAACGTTGTGCTTGAGTAGTGAATTGCTTGTGAAATTTAGGTAAGTGTTTGGTTTAACCTTGACTTGAGGGAATAGGAATCCCCAACATAAATGTTATGTGAATTTGCATGTGTGTGGTGTATAGGTGAGGTGACGAGTATCTATGCACTACCAAATTATCTGCTGAACATGATCCCTTCCCTGTTCCCAATTTGTTTTATTCCTTGGCTTCATTGTGGTATAAAAAGAGTTGAGCTTGTTGACAGTGTTTTACGATACATTCTGGTTGGTTTCATTGTGAAATGATAATTGATGAAGTTCATGAATAGTACAACTTTCTGCTTACAATTGTTGAGACATAAATATTGTGAAAGGCTTGGCCTAAATTGTGAAATCCTTTTATAAATAAAGAGATGTGATTGTCTGGTGGAAGCGGGTTGCACGCCGCAATGAGGAGTAATAAGGGAGGAAATGTGGGATTGGGTTGCACGCCGCAACAGAAGAAATAAGGGTAATATATATAAGGATGAGCAATAAGGGTGGACAAGTGGGAGTGGGTTGCGCGATTTTATTGTTGTCATTTCATATTCTTCACTTACGGTTATCTTAAATTGAAACTTGGAAATTTTCGTGAGGATTGGTTATACCTGAGATTTGGAAAGGTTAACTGAGTTGTTTTATTTATTTGTTGCAAGTGCTGTTTAATTTGTTATTATTCCCTTCTTGCTTTATTATACATTGTGTTCAAGTTATAAAAGCCTCGTCGTAGTCTTGTCACTACTTCGTCGAGGTTAAGCTCGACACTTACCAGTACATGGGGTCGGTTGTACGGATACTGCACTCTGCACTTCTTGTGTAGATCTAGATACCGTCCAGAGCTAGGTGAAAGTAGTAGCTGATATTATTTGCATGGATATACGAGGTAGATCTGCTGGCGTCCGCAGATTCTTGGAGTCTTCCCTTTATTATTTAAATTGCTATTTTATTTCATTCAAAACAGAGATATATTTCTTTTAGCCAAATATTTGTAGTATTCTTTAGTAGTTCGTGAATTGTGACACCAGGCACTGGGTAGTTATATAGTTAGTATTAGTTCGTGGTTCGTTTCATCTTATCGAATATTATTCCTGATTGCATTTATTGGAAAGTAATAGATTTCCTTCTTATTTTAAATTATTTTATTGTGTTTTAGTAAACTTTTAGAAGAAAAGGATAGTTAAGTTCTAACATTAGTTTGCCTAGAAACTATGGTGTTAGGCGCCATCACGATTCCGTGGGTTGGTAATTTGGGTCGTGACAGGATGAGGGCTAGGAATTTTTCGATGTTGTTCTATGTGAACGCGAGCCCAGGCTCAGGAACTCGAAGGTCAAGGGGGACAGACCAACACGAACATGTGCAACTCTTCATGAACGCGAAGTCCTTTCTGGCTGTTATGTATCGCGATCGCGACAGGTCTCTCGCGAACGCGGTGAAGACTTGTCTAGTGATTTTCAAAGCAGAACAAAAACGGGACTTCTTCCAAAATTTCATTTTTCATCACTAGAACTCGACCTAGGGCAATTTTTGAAGAGGGATTTCAGCACCAAATCATAGGTTTGCAGTTCTTAACTCGTTTTCTGCAATTTCCATTATCATTCATTGGATTCCTAGTCCTAAATCTTGTTCTTTAAGGATAGAAATTAGGGATTTTGGGAGAAATGGGAATCTTGAAAATTTGGGGATTTAGACCTCGATTTGAGGTTGGATTCCAGAACTAATTACATATTCGGGCTCGGGGGCGAATGGGTAAACTAATTTTGGTCTGAACCTCGAGTTTTGACCAAGCGGGCCCGAGATCAGTTTTTGACTTTTTTGGGGAGGAAATTTGGAAAAACTATAATTGTGTATTGAGATTGATTTCTTTAGCAAAAATTGATGTATTGAAGCTAATTATGACTAGATATGAGTGGGTTGGAGGTGAATTCTAGAGGAAAAGTGGTACTTGAGCAGTGAGTGTCATGTAGATTGAGGTAAGTGTCGTGTTTAACTTTTGGTTGAGGGATTAGGTATTAATTGGCTACTTGCTACATGTTTGGTTATTGAGTACAATATATAGGTGAGGTGACGAGAACCGATGTGTTGATGTCGAGTCATAGCATGCGAGTGAGTCCTATTGTGGTAACTGTTGTAGTCTCTAATCAACTTGCTCATGCTTAGCTTAGCCAATTGTTATGTTGGGCATCTCTTATCCTGCTTTACTGTAATTTGGTAAGTGTTGAGTACTGAGTCAAGGTTGAGCTTGATATTGTGAGATTAAATATTGAAGTAAGACCAATTTATGATATTTCTGTCCCTCTGTGTTATTGATCTTTGTTTTGGTGAGGAAGAGTGTAAAGTACGAAGGGTGATGCCGTGCAATATTTGTGAGTGAGTGTTAATGCACGAAGGGTGATGTCGTGTCATGTTTATGAGTGACAATGCACGAAGGGTGATGTCGTTCCATGTTTTGTGAGTGATAATGCACGAAGGGTGATGCCGTTCCATGTCTTGTGAGTGATAATGCACGAAGGGTGATGACGTGCCATTCTATTATTCATATGGTGATATTGAGAGTAAAAGAACGAAGGGTGATGCCGTGCAATTTTCTTTACTATTTTTACTTGTTCATTTTTTTAAGGCATATTGACTGATTATGTCCTGTCTTTGTTTCTTATTCCTTGTATTTTGAACCCTTCAGCATGTCCCCTTCCCATGATTTCCTGCTCTATTTCTTTTATTACTATTGCTTCTACTTGTATGATTATACTACACATGTTATATGTGGGTGTCTTATCCTAGCCTCGTCACTAGTTCGTCGAGGTTAGGCTCGACACATACTGGTACATAGGGTCTGTTGTACTGATGCTGCACTCAATTTCTGCGCAGATCCAGGTGTCAGTCCGGGATGATTTCGATCTTCGCCGTTGATTATTTACCTGGAGACCCAAGGTAGATCTGCCGACATCCGCAGATTCCTGGAGTCCCCTCATATCTGATCATTTTACTATTTTTCTTTGGTTCATAAAGAGTCGTATATGTTTCCTTCAGCCAAATACTTGTAGATAAATTATAGTAGTCCATGAGTTGTGACTCCAGGTCATGGGTAGATATATATATACACTACATGTGCACGATGTTGTTATGAATTCCCGTTTATTTATTAATTTATCATGTGTTCAATGGAAGTAATTCATCGCAAGTTTTAAGATTTTATGTTATGAATCTCTAATGTTGGCTTGCCTAGAGAGTGCAACGTTAGGCGCCATCACAGTCGCGATGGTGGGAGTTCGGGTCGTGACACATTTGCGAAGGGTTGATCGCTTTTGCGATCATCGCAATTGCAAACTATGTGTCGCAATTGCGATAACTGCAGCTGGGTAGAATAGGGAGAAAATGGGATTTAGCTTATTTGTTTTAAGCACTCGACCCTAAATAACCTAGAGGCGATTTTCCCAAGATATTTTCTTCCTAAATTCTTTCGTAAGCAACTTCAATATATTTCTTTTCAATTACTCATTAAATTTCATTAGTTTTCAACATTAAATATAGGATTTTCATGGTATAAATTAGGGATTTGAGTACAATTGGGGGGTTTTGTAAAATTGAGATTTAGACCTCAAATTGAGGTCGAATTTCGAAACTAATCACATTATCGGGATCGGGGGTAAATGGGTAATTGGATTTTGGTTTGAATCATGGATTTTGACCAAGCGAGCCCGGGTTTGACTTTTGTTGGCTTTTTGAGAAAAGTGTAAATATCTTAACTTTACGTATTGTGATTGATTTCCCTAGCATTATTTCATATTGCTGAGTCAATTTTGGTTAGATTCGATTGGTTTGGAGGCGGATTTTAGAGGAAAGTCCCTAGCAGAGCCTTGATTTGCTTGCGTAGCGAGGTAATTGTTGGGTCTAACCTTGATTTGAGAGAATTAGGAACCCCTGAGTAATGTGCTATGTTAATTACATGTGTGGCGGCATATATGCAAGGTGACGAGTGTATATACGCCGTCAAAATACTTGTTTCTATGCTTTTCCGTATTTCATTAATTATTTTATTCCATGGCTTAACAGTCACATGCTTTAATTGCTTCCTTTGCCTTAACTTGCTACTTGTAATTTATTATTCTCGTATTAACATGTTAGTTTCTCCCATGCTTCCATGATTTAATTGCTACTTGCTTTACTTGCCTTAATTGCCTTACTTGTACATAAATGTCATATATTCTGCTTGTCTTGTTTCTTAGTGTAAATTGTAGCACTTCATGATTTGGTACGATGTTTCCTTTATGGATTTTCTTTGTATTCCTCATTCGTAGAGATTCTTGTGAATTGAGTTGCGAAGTTTATTACATTTATTGATTTTTTTGCTTATGGATAAGGTTGCACACTGCTACAGGTGAAATAAAGGAGGATTGATTTTGATAGGCTGAGATCAGATTGCGCCTCGCAACAGATGAAATACGGGAGGATTGATATGGTGAAATAAGGGAGAATTATGATATTGACTTTAATTATATGGTGGGATCGGGTTGCGCGTCACAACATATTTAACTTGTTATTATTGATATTTACATGGTGGAATAAGAGAGGATTGTGTTTGTATAGTGGGATCGGGTTGTGCCGCAACGGTTTATGTGTTTTGTATTCCTTGTTGTATTGTGTTGGCTTTGGTATTTTCATACGAGACTCTGATGATTTGTATTTCTGGTTTTACTCGTTTCCGAGGATTTAGTTATTTTCATGACTTAACTGCTTTATTTTCTTATACTTTCCTTTCCTGTCATTATTATATACTACGTCTTGATACCTAAATTTTCCCTCACATTTTTCCAAATAGTAGATATATTTTAAAAATATCATTTTTGCATCATTATTTGACTTACAAGATTTATACAAGTATTTTTCATAATTTTCCGTAATTTTTAGAGTTTTAAAATTAATTTTTCTTGCATTTAAATTACTGAAAATATTATCCCTTTAAATTATTTATGATGACCTAATAATCGAAATTTTTTATTTATACCCACATACATGTTTTAAATATTTTTACTTCATTTTTACATAATTGCATTTTAATTTCTAAGCTATTTACCTAATTTTGCAATAATAACCTATATTCTACACATAATTGTATTCACTACATTATTTGTTCTATAATATCATTCCTTATAAGCTATTGTTTTTAAGTATTTTGCTGCATAAATAACATTCTTATCATTTATTAACCCTTTTCTATAATTTATTTTTGATAAAATTTTTGTATTTAAATTATAGGCCATTTTAAAGTCAATTTCAGACAAAATGTGGCCCAAATCTTTAGCCCAACAACCCCCAACCCAAGCCAAATGACCCTTTACTAAAAATCGGTCAATATCCATCTCCACGACCCGCCCCGTTCAATTTTTTAATCCTGGCCGTTGATCTTTCAAGATCAACGACCCTCATTCATTCCCCCCTTTTTAATTAACCCAACCCAAACCCTAATCCTGATTTCCACCTAATAGCCACCTCTAAAACCTCTCAACTCCTTCCCTCTCTAGAGAAAGCCTAGCCGCCACCTTTCTTAATTCCATCTCCTAATCCCATTTATAATAGGATCCCACAATTATTTGCTTACCATATCTGGGTTTCTTTGCTACTTGTCACACGTTTATGGTATTACTTAGGTATTTGCCTAATTTTGGAAAATACCATCTCTATATAGGACAAGAATCAACCCAATCTTGGAGATTTGGACAATATTTCGTCCATATACACGAAGAAAAGCCTGATTCTTCATACCCATTGCCCAATTCTGAGTTTTAAACCCTAACTAGGGTTTGGAGTTTGCTTTCCTTCCTTTCTGGTTACTTTACTGATTTGCATGCAATATTTTACTCTTTTTGTTTATGTTTACTTGATTTCTTTTCTTGTTTATTTGCCTGATTGTACCACCATATAAACCCCTCCCTTAATTCCCCCAAAAGAAATATTAATCATTGTATTCTCACTCTTACTAGTCCTATGCTATTCTGAAATTTGAGCTCTTGGACGGCTCGAAGCCAAGGCCACCAGAATTCAATTATTCGACCTCTCTCAGTGCGAGCACTGCCCGGGGTTCACCTAAAGCTCTTGGGAACTCAGACGCATTGAGAATTTTGGGGTTTCTGTTGTTCTCTATGTGTTACTGATAAGCAAGTTGTTGGCTCTTAAGCTGTACCTTATTAGCTCGTATATTCATTTCGTTTAGGCCTTTGTGAATAAATATGATGTTTCATACCTCTATTCATATTCATGTTTTTTCTCATTATCCTATACCCTTGTATTTTTCTAGTATCTGAACCTACTTGAACTATAAGTTTCGATGCATGCTTGTTAAGTGTGCATAATTTGAATAATTTCTGATTACTTTCAGTCCACTCTGCTATTCTGATTACTAGTAGCTCTTCAAAAGCCTTTTCTTATGTCTTCCTTTGGATTCTTGCATTCTTAAGGAGGTTAGCTCCTGCCCAGGATTTGCTTGAGTGAATTTCTTTCTAATGAATCCTTCATGCATGTTTTACTGTTCTCCTGCTTACATGAGCCTTATATGCCCACTACTGTCTCAATGTTTTAGCCAAACTGTAGTCAATACTGCATTCTTCAGTGTTGCCCAAGATTCTAGTTAAACCTAATATACTTGGTTTTATCATTATGCATACCTGACTGGCCTAAGTTCTGAAGTATGACATATATTTCTACTATGATGTATTTGGGATGTAGAAATCTTTGTGATTAGGATTCTTATCGACTGTTATAAACCATTCCTACTTGCTTATTTACTTTCCATTCTCTGACTATGACTTTATTAGACCGTCATGCCTTAAGTTCTTAGTTTTGAGTCTCTTTGAGGTTAATTCATGCTTAATTCATGCTTTACTATAATCTTGTTGTTTTGAAAAATAAGCGTGTATGCTTACCATGTTGACCTAAGTGATATGCCTCCACAACTCTGTTAATGTTGCACATGCTATACTCTTTCACTTGTTAGGAACCTATTTTGTCATTCCTTAGGCTCAGACTCTTCTATTAAGTATTTTTCTCTGTTGATCCTTCAAAGTTTGCATAATCAGATCCTCTGTTTGAAATTGCCTTGAGCTGTTTGGCCATTTTAATGCTTGAAAATTCTTTACAAGTAGTCTGTTATCCTACAATGATCCATCACACCCCCTATAACTAGAAAATGCAGGCCAAAATTTGTCTAATTGTGTTCCTGCCTACACGTCGCATGAATTTGTCTATTCGTTTTGGTGATGGCTAGCTTTACAATCTTAATAAAATAAGTGTGTGGGACACCTTCCTAGACTAGTTAGTTTAACGTTAGTCTATTGTTTGTAATCATGTATGAGTCCCTCCTCCGGGTTTGATATCTGTTCTATGCGATGTGGGGCTTGACTGTTGGGTTCAGACTTACTGTTGGTCTCATGAGCTGGGTTCTGAGCCTATTGGAGCTATAGAATGTTTAGAAAAGCATTGGGTTATCTATACTGGGCCTGTCATTGGGCCTATAGCGGTTTTATTATGTAATTATTCATTCGGGCTGTACTAATTTGTAAACTGAATAATTGGGGACTTAGTGAAATTGGGGAAGAAAAGGTATTCTAGTATTTGCGAGAAAGGGTAGATAACATGTCTATAGGATTTATGCGCTCTATTTGTTGTTAGCTTGCTTTATTTCTGTACATTGATAGACATCATGCTTTTAAGAGTCCCGCACAGACATCACTTAATTTGTAAAGATATGTTAGTTCCAGTATTTGCTATACATGTTTCCATAGCTGTTCTTTTAACACTCTTAGATAACACGTCTTAGGGCGTTGCAATGAAAGTTTTTTTACTTATCTGGATATCATTCCTATAGGACCTCAAATAATCGATCTATCAATTGCTTCAATTACTTTTGGTGTGTTGTTTATCTAGATATCATGGCTATAGGTTTCTAATATTCTAATCAACTGTTCCCATTGTTTTCTATTACATTGTCGTCCGTTTAAGATGCATGCCTATAAAACCACCATTAGTAATTCAGAACTATGACTGTTAGATATAGGATTTGCAACATTCAATTTGCTTATGCGCTAATCCAGAAATTGTTGTACTGCCCATGCACTATTAGAATTCAGAATCGCTTAGAAATCAACTGCTTATGTATAATTCTGGAAATCATAATAACTTAGAGAATGCAGCATTACTTATATAATACTGGAACCATATATAAATCACGCCCATAGGATTTAATGAATCTAATATGTCTTAATCTGTCTATTTTCCTAAACTGCCCGCATGCATTTGTTGTTTATGTGTGGAGGCTAACTTGGGCCTTTAATTGTCTTTACGTGAAGTCCTATCTGTTTTGAATATTGCCAAGTTTTATCATTTTAAGCAACTTAAGTTGAGTCTAGAACCACCCAAATAAAGTCCTCCTGGACCATAGGCATGGGAAGAGTAGTGCACACATAGGGTACGATTTAGAATTGAATTAGAGTGCCTTTAAGTAAGCAACTTCAACATAGTAATTGGTAGCAGGAGAAGATAGTTTGTCCCGCTGAATAATATGAGAAACCCCTACCTTAAGGGAGTTGCGAAGTATTATTTATGTTGCACGAAGTGATCCTTTAGGCTAAAAAACTTAGGACCCCCCTTTTCCTTTATGTACTTGTTATATACATTTAGTCATTTAATATAAACCAATGTAGTTGTATCATTATAGTCATTAAGATTTGTACCAATTCCCATGTGTTATAATAAAATTCTTCGATTGTTATATTTTTGTTTACTTGATCGCTAGCCTAATTACCTAATCCAAATAGTTTTGAGTTCGTCCGGGACCCACAATTGTTGACCTCGAAGAGCGCCTAACAACTTCTCTTTGAGGTAACTTGAGCCCTTAACCGATCTTTGGTGACGGTGACTAGTTAAATAGAGTTATATGCATAATAGGTTCCCTAACGCACCTTAAAAATCATAGGTGTCGACTCTTCTCTTTTAATACCCTCCTCCATTTAAAAGAGTTGTCACATGTCGAAACCCGCTTTCGTGAGAAAACGGGCGCGACA
The DNA here is from genome assembly GCA_005239525.1 of Nicotiana knightiana. Taxonomy (NCBI): domain Eukaryota; kingdom Viridiplantae; phylum Streptophyta; class Magnoliopsida; order Solanales; family Solanaceae; genus Nicotiana; species Nicotiana knightiana. The sequence goes on from ML390931.1 coordinate 16,065, forward strand.
ACATGGCGACTCTGCTGGGGATTTACACTTAGGCTCTTACCATAATGAACTTGGCTTATGTGGATTGCTTTCTTTGTTACATGCACAACTCGTCCCTTCCTCACCTTTATTTGCTTAAATCTACTATGATATGCATATTCCCTCATTTCCTCACCTTTATTTGTTTAAACCTGCTATGATATGCATATCCCTTCCCCTACTCGCCTTTATTTGCTACGACATGCACATCCCTTCCCCTGCTCACCTTTATTTGCTATGACTGCTCTTCATCTTGTCAAAATCGCTATATCATGCCTACTTCCTTACTTGCTTTATTACCTTCACATATATATTTTATGAACTAAATTGACTTCTTCTTTTTTGTCTCTTTTCTATGTTATCCATGTTTACTTTGATATTCTATTTACTGCTTTTACATATTTTATCATGAAAATACTTGGCAACATGTTATTATCTTTGCATAGAGCATGCTCCACATAATACTCCACTCGTGCCAATTAATATAGTGGGGTGCTTGATGAGTGTCCACGCTCTTCCAAAATTACCTTTTAAATCAGAAAGGGTTATCTGTGGTAGACTAGTTGATCAGCGGTGCAATCGACGATCCTGTGCCTTTCCCTCTCAAGTTGTCCACTTGGGAGTACCAGTCTAAACTATTCTAGAAACCCTACTCCAACTTGAAATGTACTTGCATAATGCTAAACCTAGTATGGGTTAGAGCGTTATTAACGTAACAACCCACTAAGATAAACCTTTTTCAAAGTCCGACGGGATTTCCACAATCCCAATGGACACTATCATATTATGTGCATACTTGGAGAAAATGTGCCAACGTGTTGATCATTATTGTGTAAGTAGTCAAATTTGGAGTGGGAAAGGGCTAACCTTTGTTTGTTTGCAGAAAATGAAGCACGAAGTCCTAGGATCGGCATGGTCCAAAACATCCCACCTTTGCTACTTGACTGGTGGAAAGACCTTGCACCTTGCAACAAGAAACATGTGAGAAGAGTACTTGGTGACCTACCATCCTCGCTTAATATCCAACTAAATAGGGCATTGATTGTGGCCGCTACCATGTTCTGGGATGAAAAAAGAGTTGTCTTCCGATTTGGTGACATAGAAATGACTCCTCTCCTGGAAGAAATAGGAGGCTTCGCTAAGTTGCCATGGGATAGTCCGGGATTACTAGTACTAGAGAATTGCATCCCTCACGGTTTTCTAAAGATGCTGGCTTTTAAGAAAAATGATGAACTGCTCTGTTTAAAAAAATCATACATCCTTTTTGGATTTATTTACGAGCATTATAGGCATAGAAAGTCGTATCGTCTTCATCATGATGAACTTGCCATTACTTCCTTGGGTTGGATGCACCACCGGGTTTATGTGTTCATCGTCTGCTTCTTGGGATTGTTAATATTTTCCAATGAAAGGGGGAAGGATTCATACTCGCTTAGCCATGGTCGCCAGGACTTGGATGGAAGACATCAAGGGACAAACTTATACCATCATCCCCATGATCTTAACTTAAATGTACCGCGCTCTAGATCGGTGCAAGCAGGGATTTGGACACTTTGAAGGATTTAATCTGTTACTGCAGTCTGGCTGTTGGAACACTTTCAGAGGGGAGAATATAAGAGCTTCTGTGACTGCTATTGAATGAATACATAACTTACCATCACCCAAAGAAAATGACGTTTATCCCAGACAGGTTTGCACATCCTGGAAATGTTGTAAGTTGGGTGCCTTTCTTTAGCAATATGATAGACGAACAGGTACACTGGATGTTCCAGTGGTTTCTTAGAAGTGAGTTCATTATCAGGTCAAGAGAGACTACTCATTTGGTACTGATCGGGTTGTGAGGCATCTATCCTTATGCTCCTATAAAGGTAATGAGACAAGCGGAAAGAACAACATGTCATACCTCGGGTTTCCAACACAGTCCAGTACAAGGAAGAATTTAAAGAGGTTGTCATTCCATTCAAGTTCAAAGCACAACATATGTGGAACTAGAACATCATTGTGGAAAAAGAAACCATTGATCCAAACAGGTATCATGCCGGTCATGTGTAGTTCTACCCATCGTGGTTGGTGGACGATATAGCGGGAGACGTCAAGCTAGGAGTCAATCTGAAAAACAGGATCATAGATGAGGCTGCTGAGGCACATATTAAGTATAGAAGGCTGCGCAAAAGGGTTTTCGACTCTGAAGCTAAACATATGGAACAACACAAAGTAAATATGGAAGCAACAAAAGAATGGAAGGAAATCGCCACCAAGTCAACAAAGAGATAGGAATACTTGGAACAAGGACTGATAGAGCTTGAGAGAAAGACGAGAAAGAGACTCTCAGATTGTCAAAGCAGTGATGGCTGTGAAGGAGGGAATCATGAAAAGTCTTATTATTGGATATGCGCGATCTGGAGAACTTGTTTGATTGAGTCAAAAGAGACAAGCACGGAGAAGGTCCTTCAAGGACCAAGTAGACTAGGAAATGATGTTCTTTACTGCTTTCTAGATTAGCCTTAGATTTCGATTGTAATAAGTCTAAATGCCTTATTATTATTGTCTATTTAGTAAAGGTTTGACTCATTTTCGCATTAATGAAATGACGCAATTATTGGCATCGATTTTCTCCAAGTCTATGTGTTGCTTAGGCCTACCTCGGGCACAATGAGGTCCCCAAGTTAGGATGCGAATTATTGCATGCCTTTGTGAAGCATGTTTAACACTGCAAGCATTCTTTCAATATCCCTTACAAACTTGGTTACCATTTGCTGTTTCTTTCTTTGATTATTCCTATTCCCCAAGGTTGGTTCATGCATACTAGCATCGTCAGCATATCATACTAGATCTAGAGGTCCTCCACCTCCTCCTCCACCAAGCGATCCTAAAGTCAAAAATAAAGTAAAAGGGGAAATGGATTATTTGAGTGGTATCAGAAAAGACAACGCCACCATGGCAGAAAATGTCGAAACTTTAGATGGCCGAAGTACTCCAGCGCCGAATGAACTGGTCTTACGTCTGGACCAGAAAATCCTGGAACTACAAAGCGAAATTGAGCAGGTCCAAAATTTGGCAAACCTTTCTCTCACTCTCAATGTCCCTAACATTAACCAACAAATTCCGACTACCCAGAACCAAGTACCACCACAAAACACACAAAACCAAAACCCACCATCAAATTCTCCTACACCACACCAGTACCCCATATCTCCTCAGAACCTTAACCCTTCACCAGCGCCAACTCCTCAATAACGCCATCATCATCCAACTCAATACCCATTAACCATTACTTAGTACACTCCCCAGAATGCACCACAACTCACTCCTGATCTCCAAAACTCAACTAATGACCACCCTTATGCCCAGATTCCCGAAGTTCATCAAAGCAATCCAATATATGTGGAAACTTTATCCCACACCCCGCAACAAACCCTATACATACCTGAAGTGACCGATAAAGATCTTCTCATTAAGAACGTGGCGGAGGAACTCAAGAATCTCACTGGTAGAGTTAAGAGTGTCGAAGGTGATAAAGGCATTAAAGGTTTAAACTATAAAGGCTTGTACATTCGGCTGGATGTCCAACTTCCGGAGGGTTGCAAACCTCCCATGTTCAAAATTTTCGATGGAATTGGTGATCCGAAAGTTCATTTGAGAACGTATTGTGATAAACTTGTAGGAGTGGGAAAAAATTTACAAATCTACATGAAACTGTTCATGCGAAGCCTCACAGGAGATGCATTGTCTTGGTATATCAGTCAGAACCCAAAGAAGTGGGTTAGTTGGGTAAGAATAGCGTCAGACTTCATGGACAAATTCAGGTTCAACATGAAAAATGCACCAAATGTTTTCCATATTCAAAAACTCAAGAAGAAGCCATCAGAAACCTTCCATGAGTATGGTACTCGTTGGAGATTGCAAACCGGGAAAGTAAAGCCAGCACTTGAAGAAGAACAAATAAATAAGTTCTTCGTTAGAGCTCAAGACCCGCAGTATTATGAAATGTTGATGGTTATTGAAAATCACAAATTCTCCGACATCATCAAGCTAGGAGAAAGGATAGAAGAAGGGATTAAGAATGGGATAGAGACCTATTTCAAGGCACTGAAGGCCCCAAATAAATCCTTGAAATCGGGAGATATTTCGAAGAATAAAGAAGGAGGTGCCGTAATTGTAGCCCAGGGTCCTAAGTCTCCTCTCACATACCAAACACCCTCCACCTACAAACCAAACACCTCCACCCACATACCAACCTTCACCCCCAGATGCCAAAAACCTTCTACCACCTACCATGCTTATAATAGTCAACCCGCATATTACAATTCATCATCACCCACCCGCCGGAACTACCAAAAACCACAACCGCAGACCGCCTAGACAATAAACCCCAATTGATGAACCCATAGGCCAACTGTATGAGAGACTGAAGGCTGCTGGTTATGTCACTCCCATTCCTACCGTTGCTATGGAGAATTCTTCCAAATGGATCAACCCCAACAAAACATGTGCCTACCCTTCAGGCATGAAGGGTCATACCATTTATGAGTGTCGCACATTGAAAGACAAGATCCAGACACCGATCGACTCTAAGGTCATAAGGCAAAGGAAGCTGCACCAAATGTTTGTAACAATCCTCTCCCGGATCATCGAGGTGAAGGAGTAAATGTGATAGAGACTGGCGAAGAATGGGATCTGGAGGGGTCAATTGGATTCATTCGAGAGGGAGATGACCCTAAAACGTTTCCACTCACCCTCACACCAGTTGTGGTACAAACCCAAGCACCGATTAAAGTTGAGGTATCTACACCCTTCACCATAATGGTAGCTCCCATTTAATCCTACAAGTCAGATGCCATCTCATGGGACTATGTTGCGGAAGCAAGAAGAAAAGGGAAATCAAAAATGGAAGAAACAGATGCAGCACAAGGCATGACTAGAACTGTCAAAATCTATACATCTGAGAACTTGTAACAAGAAAGGAAGCTGCATCTAAGCCGCCTATTGTCGAAACTGGCACTGATGATCTTTGGAGAAAGGTACAAGTAAGAGAATACTCTGTTGTTGACCACTTGAACAAAACTCCCGCTCAGATATCCATCTTGTCAGTACTGTAAAACTCTGATGAGCATATGAATTCTTTGATGAAAGTGTTAAGTGAAGCTTGTGTACCCACCAACATCACTAGTGAGGAGATGGATGACATGGTCGGGCAGGTATTGTAGAGCCACAAAATTACCTATTATGAGAAGATAAATTACCACCAGAAGGACTCAGTCACAACAGGGCACTACACATCACGGTGTAGTTTGAGGATAAGTTCATCGCCAGGGTCCTGATAGATGGGGGTTCAAGTCTCAATAAATGCTCACTGACCACCCTGATAGGCAAAGGCCTGCACGAGATACAGATGGGAAGTATGAATGTGAAGGCGTTAGATGGATCTTACAGATGGTCCCGACTTGGTTTGATGTCGAGTTCAAAGTGCTGGATATATCTACTATCCACAACCTATTGTTGGGGAGACCATAGGTACATGCTTCCGGAGTAGTGGCTTCAACCTTGCATCAGGATCTGAAGTTTGAATAGAATCATCAGGAGGTCGAAAACAGGAAGAAGGTGGGTGGAGAAACCTACCATCGCATTGAGCAAGTCAACACGATTGAAAAGGACTGATAGTGGAGAAACAATATAGAAAGAAGACTGCTATGGATGGGGTACGAACCTAGCAAAGGTCTCAGAAAAAACCTTCAAGGGATCACCAAACTCGTACAACCGCAACGTCATGGCACAACTTTTGGACTCGGATATGAATACACTTGGTATGAATAACAGAATTGGCACAACTTATGCACTGGAACAACTGGTACCACCTCTGCACCAGACATTCCATCAAGCTGACATGATGTGGGGATCTAAGGAAGATGAAGTCTTAGCTGGTATGAGGAGGCTGTCCTTAGATGAAGAAGATATTGACTGCAGTGAAATAGTTGAGGAGGAGGAGAAGGAAGAACTTACCATACAGACCATGGAGAAAGGAGTTGTTCTAAAAAATTGGACTGTTACACCATCCCCGGCCCGTTGAGTTCCTAGGTAGCCTAGCAAGTTAGCATGAATTACTTTAAAAATAGTTTTGAGCATTTGAGACATTTTTCAGCATTTTGTTTTGAAATAATTGCTCGAGTCATTGAGCTTCACTTGTTAACGTTTTAAGATTTTATTAATGCATTATTACTTTTCATATTTATTATTATTCTTTACATTTTCTTTTCAGCGTTATTATTACCTATCCTAATGAACCTATGACTGTGACATGTAATGAGACAATGCAGCATAAAGATAGTGATTCGGAGGACCTGGAAGAAGACATAATACCTGAGAAATCGTCAGAGAAGTGGAAAACTTTGAAAATAAGCTAAAGTCTAATTTGGAGGAAACTGAGGCCGTTAACTTAGGGGATTCCAAAACGGTCAAGGAAACACTTATAAGTATTCATATATCACTGTCAGAGAAGGAAGAGTATATTAGATTCCTAGAAGAGTATGAAGATATCTTTGCATGGTCCTACGATGATATGACTCGTTTGAGCACATCCATAGTGGCTCACAAGCTACCCATTAATCCCACGTGTCCACCGATAAAGCAGAAGCTCAGAAAGTTCAAGCTGGATATGAGTTTGAAGATAAAAGAGGAGGTCACCAAGAAAATCAAATCCAAGGTTCTTAAAATGGCCGAATACCCGACTTGGTTGGCCAACATTGTGCCAGTTCCGAAGAAAGATGGGAAAGTTAGACTTGTTTATTACCGAGATATGAATAAAGCGAGTCCCAAAGATGATTTCACGTTGCCTAATGTACACATATTAATTGACAATTGTTCCAAGCATGAGCTCCAATCCTTTGTGGATTGCTTTGCATGATACCATCAGATCTAGATGGATGAAGAGGATGCCAAAAAGATAGCCTTCATCACACCATGTAGGATACACTGCTGCAACATGATGACGTTTGGTCTGAAGATAGCTGGATCCACCTACATGAGAGCGATGGCAACCATCTTTCACGACATGATACACACGGAAATAAAGGTGTACATGGATGACGTTGTCATCAAATCCAAAAGGAGTTTGGATCACACAGCAGACCTGAAGAAATTCTTCAGTCGACTTTGAAAATACAATTTGAATTTGAATCCTGCAAAGTGTGCCTTCAGAGTCCCTACTAGAAAATTGTTAGGATTTATCGTCAGTCGCTGAGGGATTGAATTAGACCCATCAAAATTCAAAGCCATCCATGACTTTCCACCTCCGAAATATAAGAAATATGTGATGAGCTTTTTAGGGCATCTCAATTACATCATTCGCTTCATAGCACAATCAACCGTGATATATGAGCCAATCTTCAGGATGCAGAGGAAAAATGCTGCTACAGGCTGGATTGAAGAATGCTAGAAAGTCTTCGACAAAATCAAGGAGTATTTATCTAAATCACCAGTTCTGGTCCCACCAGAACTAGGAAGACCTTTGCTACTTTATTTGTCCGTATTGGATGGAGCTTTTGGTTGTGTTTTGGGAAAACATGATGAAACTGGAAGAAATGAGCAGAAGATATATTATCTGAGCAAGAAATTCATGCCTTATGAAGCCCTATACTCTTTGTCGGAACGCACATGATGTGATTGACATGGATAGCTTAGAAATTGAGGCATTATTTATGTGCATATACTACATAACTTATATCAAGGGTGGATCCGCTAAAATACATCTTTCAGAAATCCATGCCTACGAGTAATTTAGCGAAGTTGAAAATACTGTTGAGCGAGTTTGACATCGTCTATGTAACTCAGAAGGCAGTCAAGGGGCAAGCATTGACAGATCATGTGGTAGAAAATCCCCTAGGCGGAGAATACGAACCATTGAAAACGTATTTTCCCGTCGAGGGGTTATCATTTGCAGGAGAAGATACCAGCGAGGCATATGATGGTTGGAGAATGTTCTTCGATGGAGCAGCAAACTTCAAAGGAGTAGGTATTGGGGCTGTCTTAGTATCAGAATTTGGTAAACACTATCCGCTATCCGTAAAACTCAGGTTTCCATGCACCAACATTACAACAGAATATAAGGCTTGCATCTTGGGGCTCAGATTGGCCATTGACATGAATGTTCAGGAGCTGCGGGTAATCGTAGATTCAGATCTTTTGGTGCACCAAGTTCTAGGGGAATATGCTACGAAGAACACAAAAATATTTCCCTATTTGCACTGTGTACAAGAGCTGACCAAGAGGTTTACAAAGATAGAATTTAAACATGTTCCGAGGATTCAGAATGATTTTGTAGATACATTAGCTACTTTGTCTTCCATGATACAACACCCAGACAAGAATTTCATTGATCCTATCCCAATAGGAATTCATAAGCAGCTGGGTTATTGTGCATTTGTTGAGATAGAGATTGACAAAAATCCGTGGTTCCACAATATCAAGAAGTACCTGGAAAATGGAGAATACCCAGAGACTGCTACCCATACTCAGAAGCGCACGCTTTAATGATTAGCCAACCATTTCTGCAAAGTGAGGAAATTCTGTATAGAAGGACTCTAGACCTGGGATTACTACGGCGTGTCGATGCCAAGGAGGCATCCAGATTGCTCGAAGGAATACATACTGGAACCTGCGGACTGCACATGAATGGTTTCACCTTAGCCAATAAGATATTAAGAGCGGGGTATTTTCGAATGACTATGGAAGTATACTGCATCAAGTATGTCCAGATGTGTCATCATTGCCAGATACATGATGACATGATACAAGTGCCACCCAATGAACTCAGCTCAACAAGTTCACCGTGGCCTTTCTCCGCTTGGGGTATGGATGTCATCGGCCCAATCGAACCTGCTGCTTCAAACGGGCATAGGCTCATTCTGGTGGCCATAGACTACTTCACAAAATGGGTTGAAGCTGCATCTTATAAAGTTGTAACTAAGAAGGTTGTAGCGAATTTTGTTCGGGACCGCATTGTTTGTTGATTTGGAGTACAAGATTCAATCATTACTGAGAATTCCTCCAATATCAACAGTGATTTTATGAAGGAAATAAGTGAAACATTCAATATCAAACATAGGAACTCCACAACATACATGCCGCAAATGAACAGAGCTGTAGAAGCTGCCAACAAAAACATCAAGAAGATATCAAGGAAAATGGTGGACAATTACAAACATTGGCGCGAGAAGATGCCATTTGCTTTGCTTGGATATTGTACCACTGTTCGCATATCAACTAGGGCAACTCCGTACCTACTGGTTTATGGTAGTGAAGCGATTGTTCCTGCCAAAGTAGAAATTCCTTCTCTAAGAATCATACAAGAAGTTGCGCTTAGAGATGTAGAATGGGTACAGAACCCTATGAACAACTATCTCTCATTGATAGGAAAAGAATGAATACGGTATGTCACGGTCAACTATACCATAAAAGAATGGCAAGAGCTTTCAACAAAAAGGTCAGGCCAAGGCAATTCACACAGGGCAATTGGTCCTAAAGCGAATCTTCTCACATCAAGATGAAGACAGGGGGAAGTTCTCACCCAACTGGAAAGGTCCCTACATGGTTCATCGGGCTAACAAGAGGAGCACTTACACTTGCAGAAATGCACGGAGAGATTTGGCTGAAACCTATCAATTCAGACGCAGTCAAGAGATACTATCTTTAAGATTGTTTGCATTTTTCTATTTGTTGTAACTGAACTATGCTTGACCTGATTCTCGTTTAAGAGGGGATACATAGGCAGCCTTGTGGGTTTGGTCACATCCTAATAAAATCTTCATTTCCCTACGATCAGAAACTGGGGCAAGATCGCGAGTTCGTCCCACTTCATCACGTCTGGAACAACCATGAAATGTGTTATCAAAAGTATGCACTTAATGTCACGCCCCGAGCCTAAGGGCGAGACCGACACCCGGTGCCTCATCTATCCTTGTGTACCAACTTGCGACTCAGGAATTCTGGACATATAATGTCATACTTTCGTGAGGGGAAACATTGCAAGACAATTTGTGAAGCAAAATATAAAATTGAATAGAGACTAAAGCTGACAAAATGTCAACATAAAGCTGGGCCGGCAAGGCCTTCGTAACTACTATAATTGACAAGCCAACAAAATATACGCATAGGGCCTATAAGCCCAACATACTGCACTAACTGACAGATAGGTCTACAAGCCTCTAGTGATGGATGTACTGTGATCGGAACAGGGCCCCGACCTACCCATAACCTATCTACATACATACACAAGATGTACACAAAACTTCTAGACATGGAAACTCCGAAGGACGAGGAGCTTACCGATAAATCTGAACTCGGATAACACCTACTGAGGAGGTATACCCGTCTGTCTATCTGAACCTGCACGCATGAAATGCAACGCCCCCAGAAAAGGACGCCAGTACAAAATAATGTATCGAGTATGTAAGGCAATATACAAAAAGCTGAAACTGAACTGATAATCAGAACATATGCTTATCTGCTGATACTGACTCACTCTCTCAATATAGTAAGTAAAATAGTTGTCCGGCTCTATAAGGCTCGGTATATATATATATATATATGATCTGCTCTGCCGTTGTAAGGTCTCTCATTGGCGATTGGACATACTAGGCTCTGTATCTCGACCAACTGGGCTCGCTCATAGGCGCTCGGTCATAGTAGGCTCGGTATATAACTTACCATCTGATAAGAGGTTGCCCAATATGGGCCTGCCCATCGATTACAGCTCGATGGTAATAAAAATACTGTAATACTGTATATATAGACTCTCTGCTCTCTTGACTAGAAAAAGAAAATACTCAAATGAATGTAAAGTCCCGATAAAGATAATATTGTAACTTACAAAACTAAAAAAGTATACATAAATTCCTGGATATGAATTTTTCTTTATGCCTCGTTATCAAACTCGTGTAATTACGAGATCATGCAAATGAAGGAAGAGCTTAGCCTTAACATACCTGGAGTACGGAAAAATCCGTATGATATTCTTGGAAAAGGTTGCATCGTACCCCTTTAGAACCGTAAAATTTTACGTTGCTATGATTTCAATAATTCTCGTTGGAGTTGTTTTGCGCACGAAATTTTGTTAAAACCTGCTAGATTATAGCTTATGTTTGAATGTTTGAATTTAGGAAGATGTTATAAGATTATTTTCAGAAACGTGCTTGATCGAGGGATGTCTTTTTGAAATGGTTCGTTTAGGAAAAATGTTCTAAGCTTTCTTACTTTGTTTCTTTAAGTCTAATGAAGCTAAAATGCTAAATGAATTACACGTTATGATGCCACCTTTCAATTAAAGTCATTAGTCACTTATCTTAAATGGAGGGGCTGCCACATTTAGTCATTATCACATATATTCCTAATTAATTATGTAATATCCCATTATCCAATAATTGACTAATTACCCATATAATTAAGAATTATCTCAACTTACTTAAAATACTACTCATTTTTAATACACCTTATACGTCATACTATTGTGGTCATATGGTACTTTGTATATTATAGCTCGGACCGTATTTTATCCAAATTCGACAACCTTCAACGAAACTCAATTTCTTTAATTCGTCTATCCTTTCCTTCATGGAACTTACGTATTGCTTATTATAAATAGCATAAATATTCTAACCATAAGATAATCTCATCCTCGAGTTTATATCAATTAACTGAATATGAAACTTTAACGTACGAAAAATGCGAGATGTAACATCCTTCCCCTCTTAGAAACATTCGTCCTCGAATGTCTACTCTTAGATACTTTGGGGAATTTTTTTTTTTTTTGCTAGAGTCTCTTTCGTACACTAGACTAAAACCAACATGTACGCAGCCATAAAACATACTATACATGCCACACATGGCCACTGTCTATAAATAGCAACACTTGGCTTCACACAACTGTCCATTATAAATTCTGAGAGTAAAAAATGAGAGCTTACCCGATGACCTACTGGCCTGAAAATAATTTGTGCTGAGGTATCCCACCTCGAGCCATATCTTTAGTTGAATAGGTGGGGGTATTTAGACTTCATTTCTTCCTCCTCTTCCAACGTCACCTCTTCCATATTCTTGCTCCTCCATAAAACCTTCACGGATGCTATTTACTTATTTCGTAGCTTGTGGATTTTCCGGTCTAGGATGGTAACCGGGATTTCCTCGTATGACAAGTTCTCTATATTCAGTACATCATCCGTGGGCACCACTCGGGTAAGATCGCCAATGCACTTCCGTATCATTGATACGTGAAAAAATGGATGGACAAACTCCTATTCTGAGGGTAATTCTAGCTCATATGCTACTTGGCCCACTCTTCGAATTATCCTATAAGGGCCAATATACCGTGGGCTAAGTTTGCCTTTTTTCCAAACCTAGTCAAACCCTTCATAGGTGACACCTTTAAGAATACTCTGTCATTAACCCCGAACTCTAAATCTCGTCGGTGCATGTCAGAATATGACTTCTGACGACTCTGAGCTATCAACAATCGCTCCCGGATGAGCTTTACTTTTTCTATGGCTTGTTGAACCAGGTCTGGACGATGTAACCCAGATTCTCCAACATCAAACCACCCTATAGGAGATCTATACTTATGCCCATACAAAGCCTCGTACGGAGCCATATGGATACTGGAGTGGTAACTGTTATTATATGCAAACTCGATAAGAGGTAGATGTTCATCCCAACTTCTTTTAAAACCCAACACACATGCTCGTAATATATCCTCGATCGTCTGAATTGTGCACTCGTCTTGCCCATTAGCTTGTGGATGAAAGGTTGTGCTGAGATTCACCTGAGTTCCTAGACCTCTCTGAAATGACCTCCAAAAATGTGCTGTAAACTGGGCCCCACTATCAGATATAATAGATAATGGTACTCCGTGTAGTCGCACTTTCTCCTTAATATATAATTTAGCATAATCTTATGTTGTATATGTAGATCTGACCGGTAGGAAATGAGATGATTTTGTGAGCCTATCGACTATCACCCATATGGAATCAAACTTACGATGAGAAGGAGGTAAGCCTGTGATAAAGTCCATGTTTATCGCTTCTCATTTCGATGTCAGGATCTCTATAGTCTGCATTAGCCCTCCGGGCTTCTACCGCTCTATCTTCACCTGCTGGCAACTAGGGCATTAGTCTATATATTCAGCAATGTTCTTCTTCATATTGTTCCACCAATACCCATCCTTAATGTCATGATACATCTTCGTCGACCCAGGGTGAATGGAGTACCACGAATAATGTGTCTCTGACATAATCATGTCTTGTAGCCCTGCTACATCTAGAACACACAAATGACCCCTGTATCTGAGAACCCCGTCTCACTTGAGTTCTAGCAATGACTTCTTCTGCTGTGGAACGCGCTCTCTTAACTCGACCAACTCTAGGTTCGTGTACTGCTTCTCCTTTACTTTAGCTATGAGAGATGATTTTGTAGTATTTTGGAGTACAACTCCACCCTTGTTAGAGTCTATTAACCGAACCCCCAAACAAGCCAATTGATAAATCTCTCTAGTTAATTGTTATTTTTCGGCCTTTACTTGTGCTAAGCTACCCATAGATCGGCGACTTAAGGCGTCTGCTACAATATTAAATTTCCCTGGATGGTAGAGAATGTTAACATCGTAATCTTTCAATAACTCAAGCCATAGCCTCTGTCGCAAATTCAACTCTTTTTGCTTGAAGATGTACTGCAGGGTTTTATGATCTGTGAATACACCAACATGAACACCATATAAATAATGCCACCATATTTTAAGTGCATGGACGACCGCAGGTAATTCGAGGTTGTGGGTCGGATAATTCTGCTCATGCTTCCTTAACTGCCTTGAAACATACGCAATTACTTTCCGATGTTGCATCAGGATACATCCTAATCCAACACCTGAGGCATCACAATACATGGCATAACCATCTGGACCCTCTCGAAGTGCTAGAACTGACGCTAAAGTCAACCTTTTTTTAAGCTCCTGGAAACTCCCCTCGCAAGCCTCCGTCCACTGAAACTTAGTTGATTTCTATGTCAACTTCGTTAATGGTGCCGAAAGAGAAGAAAAACCCTCTATAAACCTCCGGTAGTATCCTGCTAAGCCTAGAAATCTATGAACCTCTGTTGGAGTGGTAGGTATAGGCCAGGATTTCACAGCCTCAATCTTCTGAGTGTCTACCTTTATACCTCCATCGGATACAACGTTCCCCAAGAATGCTACACACTTCAACCAGAACTCACATTTAGAAAACTTATATATATAATCTGCTCTACCGTAGTAGGCTCGCTCATAGGCACTCGGCCATACTAGGCTCTGTATCTTGACCAACTTGGCTCGCTCATAGGCGCTCGACCATAGTAGGCTCGGCATATAACTTACCATTTGATCAAAGGTTGCCCAATAGGGGCCTGCCCATCGATTATAGCTCGATGGTAATGAAAATATTATAATACTCTATATATATACTCTATGCTCTCTTGACTGGAAAAAGGAAATACTCAAATGAATGTGAAGTCCCGATAAAAATAATATTGTGACTTACAAAACTAGGAAAATATACGTAAATTTCGGGATATGAATTTTTCTTTATGCCTCGTTATCAAACTCGTGTTATTACGAGATCATGAAAAATGAAGGAAGATATTAGACTTAACATACATGGAGTAGGAAAAAATCCGCATGATATTCTTGGAAAAGGTTGCACCGTACTCCTTTAGAACCACAAAATTTTACGTTACTATGATTTCAAAAATTCTCGTTAGAATTGTTTTGTCGCAAAAAAATTTGTTGAAACTTTCTAGATTATAACGTTTGTTTGAATGTTTGAATTTAGGAAGGTATTATAATATTCTTTTGAGAAACTTGCTAGATTGAGGGATGTTTGTTTGAAATGGTTCATTTAGGAAAAATGTTCTAAGATTTCTTACTTTGTTTCTTTAAGTCTAATGAAGACAAAATGCTAAATGACTTAAACGTTATGATGCCACATTTTAATTAACGTCATTAGTCACTTATCTTTAATGGAGGGGCTGCCACATTTAGTCATTATCACATATATCCCTTATTAATTAAGTAATATCCCATTATCCAATAATTAACCTATGACCCACATAATTAAGAATTATCTCAACTTACTTAAAATACTACTCATTTTTAATACACCTTATACGCCATACAATCATGGTTGTATGGTACTTTGTATGGTACTAGTACATAACTATCGGGCATTATAGCTCGGATCGTAGTTTATCCAAATTTGACAACCTTCAACGGAACTCATTTTCTTTAATTCGTGTACCTTTTCCTTCATGGCACTTACTTATTGCTTGTTATAAATATCATAAATATGTTAACCTCAAGATAATCTCATCCCCGAGTTTATGTCAATTAATTGAAGACCAAACTTTAACGTACGAAAAACGCGAGATGTAACACTTAAACCGGGGTAGAATTTTGAGCAGGACCCTCAAAATTCTAAATCAAGGTGGTTGTAATGTCTCTAAAATGTCTCACAGTCACCGGTTCATCTAAATTATTTGATCTCACGCATTATCATCATCATATACCAGCATATCAGGTTGTGGTGCGTATATAGCACAGTAACCTTTTCCCGTATATCATATATACACACACATATATACGCGTATATAGCGCTATCTGGTCATGGGTCAATGTACATGTATAAATGAATTTAATGGATAAGAAGTACGTCAATAAAATCTCTCGGAACATCACAAGACCATTATACCTTTGATTAATATCATGAAGTAAACTTTATCAACTTACGTATTTTCTGAGACGCATGAACATATGATAGAATAATAGGAAACATGGGGAATCATGAACATAGGCATCTCTAGCATTTCTATTAATATAGTCATTTATATTAATTGTGCATTTGCTCGTTTCGTTTGTATCGTATGGATCATGCCAAAAGGAAGTAAGGGATAGCCTTAATATACCTAAGTCGATTCTCTTGACAATCCCTCTAACACACGTTAATTTTGACAAAACACGTGACGACAAGGTCAGAGTAGGGAAAACTTCGTATGATATTCTTGAGAAATATTGTATCGTACTACTCCCTTATAATTGTAAAATCTCATGTTGCTTAATATGCTCTGAAATCTTGTTGAAATTGTTGAAGATTCTATAAAATCTTGTTGAATTGTTGAAGATGCTATGAAATATCATGTTACTTATGTGTGATATATGCACGTCTCTTTTAAATTAGAGAGGTCTTATATAAGAATGGGTGTGGGTCCCACTTTATGTGGTGGCTTAACCGCATAACCCTTTAACTTGCGACCTTATCCTAATGACTTAAGAGTCATAAATTTTGGGGTGGTTTGCTGCCACGTGGGGGGGGGGGGGGGGTTTAGTCTTATCCAACTTCTTTAACTAATCACCCAAAAATTCCTTAATTAACTATCCCATTACCCAATAATTAATCAATTACCCACATAATTAATTATCTCAACTTACTTAAAATACTACTCACTTTCAACATACCTTATACACCTTACTATCATGGTCATATAGTACCTTGTATGTCATTAGTCCATAAATACCGGGTATTATTGATGTTTTTGAGTCGGTTTTGGTTACATTCATTTGGTTTGGAGGCGGATTTTAGAAGAAAGGCCCCCGTAGAGCCTTTGCTTGCGGAGCGAGGTAAGTGCTGGTTCTAACTTTGATTTGAGGGAATTAAGAACCCTTGAGCTATGTGCTATTTGAATTACATGTGTGGCGGTGAATATGCGTGGTGACGAGTGTATATACACCGTTAAAATACTTGTTTCCATGATTTTTCGTATTTCATTAATTATTTTATTTCATGTCTTAACTGTCACATGATTTAATTGCTTCCTATGCCTTAACTTGCTAGTTGTCATTTATTATTCTCATATTAACATGTTAGTTTCTCCCATGCTTCCATTATTTAATTGCTACTTGCCTTAATTGCTTTACTTGTACTCTTTAACTATCATATATTCGGCTTGTCTTGTTGCTTAGTGTAAATTATAGCACTTCTTGATTTGGTACGAGATTTCCGTTATGGCTTTGCTTTCATATTCCTCATTCCTAAGCTTCTTGTGAATTGAGTTGAGGATTTTATTATATTTATTGATTTATATTATGGATCAAGTTGCCCGCCGCAAAAGGTAATATAAGGGAGGATTTATAGTGATATGGTGGGATCTAGATGCGCGTTGTAACAGGTGAAATAAGGGAGGATTGACATGGTAAAACAAGGGAGAATTATGATATTGACTTTGATTATATGGTGGAATCGGGTTGCGTGCCGCAACATATTTTACTTGTTATTATTGATATTTTACATGGTGGAATAAGGAATGATCATGTTTGTATAGATCAAGTTGAGCGCTGCAATGGTTTATGTGTTTTGTATTCCTTGTTGTATTGAGTTGGCTTCGGTGTTTTCGTACGAGACTATGAGGATTTGTATTTCTGGTTCTACTAGTTTTTGAGGATTTAGTTATTTTCATGAGTTAACTGCCTTATTTTCCTGTACTTTTCTTTTATGTCATTATTATTATACTACGTACAAGTTATTGTAATTGATTCACCTTAGCCTCATCACTACTTCGTCGAGGTAAGGGTCGATATTTACAGAGTTCATGGGCTCAGTTGTACTCATATTACACTCTGCACTTCTTGTGCATATTTTAGAGTCGGTCCCAATGGCGGTCAGTAAATTGCTCGGGTTGACTATTGGACGAAGACTTGAGGTACAACTGCTCAGCGTTCGCAGCCCTGAAGTCCCCTTCTACCTTATCCTAGCCTTTTGTTTCTTTTCAGACCATTTTACTTTCCTTCAGATCATTATCTGTACTATTCTAGTAGCCTATGCACTTGTAACACCATATCCGGGGTTGTATTCAGATAGTTCAGTTGTTATGACTTTTCGCAGTTTATTTCAGTTATCTCAGTTTAATTGGCATCAGTTAATTAGATTTGTTTAAATGGCTTAAAACAATTCTAATGTTGGCTTGCCAAATAAGTGAAATGTTATGCGCCATCACAGTCCCAACGGAGGGAACTAATTCCGGATCATGACAATTGCAATAACAACATTAACAGTTGACGATATGAATCTTCACACTCTATTTAAAGATTGTTGTTGTTTGCCTTCAAAAGCGGATAACAATGAAATTTATATGTGGTTTTAAGGATATGTGAATTAATTCGATACAAATGATAAATTGCATTATATTAGACAAGTAAAAGACGTGAAAAAGTATCCAACCAATTGTGGGGTTTGAAACCAAACTCGATAACAGCCTTGGTGAAATGTCTGACTTCGATCCCCGACTCACAATAACGAAGCACTTGATGAATAAAAGTAAGAACTTTAACTAACATAGAAAAATAAAAGTATATTGCCTTGATGTACGTGTTACAATGTGTTTAATGAATAATTAGACCCCCCCCCCCCCCCCCTTTTTATTAGC
>ML390931.1:35098-63045 GCA_005239525.1 Nicotiana knightiana
CCCCCCATTTATATAGTAGGGGATTTTTACCCCTAAGTACAATTTTATAAAAGGTAAAAAACATCCGTCTAACTAATCACCGGTTCTCTACCGATATGTGTCGGGATTCACACCGTTATATCTGGCTGGTCGTGGATATTACGACCTTTTGTTGGTCATTCTTGGTTACTTGGTAATGCTTTTCGAGGCTTTTGGGTTTGAAACAGATATGGGGGCCATGGCCCCAATACTCCCGAGGGCAGATGTTTTGCCTGGACCTTGGATCGAGGAGCTCCTTGCCTCGATTCTGATTCCTTGCCTTCACATCTCTCGCTCTGTCTACTTCATAGAAAATTGAGGCATCCCATGAGCCCAGTTTCATCTGTATACAGATAGTCCCCTCTTTTCTCGGAGAGTAAGTTTACGGAAATGACGAGAAATGACATGAGCTTTTCGATTCCTACTCCAATACAGTGACAAAAATGACAAAGAATCTGAAACGTCCTGTCAGTCGCGTCATAATGAATCCAAATGCGTCTCAGCCATTGGCAGGACGTCCCTAGATG
This sequence comes from Nicotiana knightiana, assembly GCA_005239525.1. NCBI lineage: Eukaryota > Viridiplantae > Streptophyta > Magnoliopsida > Solanales > Solanaceae > Nicotiana > Nicotiana knightiana. The sequence continues at coordinate 35,644 of ML390931.1, forward strand.
CGAAATGACGCAAAGCCTCTATAAATACTCCCTCCTTAGTTCATTTTTTACTTTTGACCAAGCTTTTATCTTCGAATCTTCAAGATATCACTGCCTTTCTTCATACTCCAATATTTTTACCTTCGTTTTTCAAGATCTCTCAGCAAATTGCAAACATTTATTTATTTTCTACCCAAACCATCACACTTGATTCTCTCAGCAAAGCTCTTACCCTTCATCTCCCAATGTTCTGTCTCACTTTCCCAAACTTTTTTCCACATAACAATGGCGAAGACTTCCAAGACTGTTCCCCAAAAAGTTGCTTCTTCTTCTCACTCGACCACCAAAAGTGATGAAACCACTCCCGATGTGGTCGTCCTGGAGAGGTCCACTATTGATATGACTACTAATGAATCGGCTATTGAACCTCCCTTGAAAATTCTCATTCTCAAGGGTTGTTTGGTCGCCGATGACTTCAAGGTTAAGAAGCCCTCTTCGGTGCAGGGTCGGTGTGAGGAGGCATCGAGATATATATGCTCGATCACCAAAGATGTCCTCCCCGAGGTCCGAAAGGAATGCAACTAGGAAGATAAGGACATAGTGGTCCCCGACCTTGAGGAGGCCATTACTACCCATGTCGAGGGATAGATAAGTGTTTACACTTATCCCTTCACACTGGGCCTGGTGGACCTGGTCATTATAGACTTTTGTAAGAGGTATGAGGTATGCCTCGGTCAAATCCACCTATCGCTGTGGAGGATTGTAATACTCCTTTGATTCTTCGTGAACAAGATTGACTCCTGTCGGCTCACCGTTGATCATCTACTCTGCATGTACTGTCCCTGAATCTTCCGAGGGGGGTTGATAAAGCTCGTACGCCGGCTATAAATGCCCCCATTCTCAACCATCGATAAGGACTGAGATCAAGGCTGGCTTGGGCGCTATGTCCGGGTGAGGACCTCGGACTTGATCCCTGCCGAATTTAAGCCATTCCCTGAGAGGTGGAATGCATCATGTAAGCACAACTTTCCTTTAAATGTAGATTTTATGTTCATCTCCTTTTTCCTCATCGGTATTTGTGTTAGTACAACTATTGCTCAAGTCCCAAACGCTTTCCCTCGGCTCAAGGAGTGGATCGAGGGTATCGTCTCACAGATGCCTTACTCCGAGCACTCGTGGCACAAACTCTCGAAGGGTCGTTGGGAGGCACGTTCCCATGGTAAGATTTCTTTCCCGAATAAGTTACGTTAGGCTTCTCCTTCTAGCACCACGTTCTCATTTCTTTTATTTTCTTTTCGCGGCTTGACTAAGACTGTCAAGATTAGACCGTCGGTCGAGGATGAAGACTTGCCAGTTGATTCCTCTGCTTCGTGGCATCTTGGGGTTGTAGCAGGAGAGAAGAAGAAAAGAAAGGCTATGGGTTACCCGAGCTCAGAGAAGATTGTCCCATAAGCGAAAGGAGATCTCAAGATCTCGAGCACCAGACTAGGACTCGCTCTATCAGATCAGGGATGAGCCTAAAGAGGATGATCTTTTTGCATCTCGCAAACCTAACTCCCCCGAAGAGCGGGCGGCAGTCAAGGAGGAGACAATAGAGGCCGATCTTCCTCAGGTTTGGGAGGTCATTGTAGAAATGGGGTTTGAGACCTCTCGAGACACCGGCTCCGCTCCGCCCGGTGTCATATAAATTTCAGGGTCTCCTTTGTGCACCGAATCTATGTTCAACGAAGCCCGAGCGGCGAAGGATCGATCTATCGAAGGGGCCCATAGTGCGGACGATCCCCTCCGTTGCTATTTTGAATGTGTGGACTCAACCACCCTGGAAGACTTCTCTAGGTTAGGTGATTTGGAGGTGCAAAGTAAAGACCCATCTTCTGAGGTCGGCAGGCTGAAATCAAGCCCAAAATTAATCAACCGATTCCCCGCCCTAAGCATGGTTCTTGGCTGAAAGCGGTCAATAATCATCACCGTCCCGGAGGATGCATGGGTTCTTTTTTGCCCCTGTTGGAGTAGCTAGCTACATCCCCTACCTGGTAACCGAAGAATACCAGGAAAAAATGAATGAGGTGGACACGCCATGCTTGTTCAATGAAGCATAGCAAACGCTAAACCGGGTAAGGAATTATTAAACTCTTTCATCTTCGGATTTTTGTTTTTGATATCTCTCATGCCCTTTCTTTTTTATATTTTTGCAGGACTCGCTACTTTATGATGAAATTTTTCTCCGGTACCGGGCAGAGGTTAACCAGCTCGAGGCTGAGGTCAAGGAGCTTGCTGATGTGTGGCTAGAATTCATGGTTTAACATGTTATATGCCTTACATTTTATGTGCGTTAATGATAAAAATACACGTCGTATGTGCCTAATGGGTTTTATTTTATGTGTAGGTGAATTGGAAATGGAAGCCGAGTTGAATGGAAGCATAAACGTTGAAAATACGCTCAAAAGTCGAAAAGGAGTGACCCGGGCTTTAGCCGGGCGTTTGAGTTGTAAAGCCTGGTCATACCAGGCTATAGCCGAGCGTTTGGGCTATAAAGCCTAGCGTGACCAGGCGTTTAAGGGGCGTTAGGCCTGTAACGCCAGGCCTACCCAGGCGTTATCCAGGCATTTGGCCTGTAACGCCTGGCCCTTGAGCCGGTCAATTCCGAGTTTTGAAGATTTTAAGTGTTTCACGATTTGAATGGAAGTCTCCTACACGTTTTGGGTTTATCCAAAACATATAAATAGACCCAAGAACACAACTTTGGATGGAGGATGCCATCTTTGGAGGGAAGATACACACAGGATCATTAGGAAGCAAAGGATTTCTCAGTTTTCTACATCTTATTCTAGTATTTTCAATTTATGCAACACCTATGCAATTCTTTGATTCTACCATGAGTGGCTAAACACCCATTGTTCTGGGGTTATGGTTTAGCCATGGATATTGTTATTCGACATTAATTTAACCTTGACTATAGTTCACTCAATATATGGTTGTTTCTTCAATTCTGCGTTTAATTGCTTAATTGTCTGGCCAGCAGTTAGGTTCGATATACTATGTATGTTATTCTTGGGAAAGCCGTATATAGATTAGAGAAGAATTGAAGAGAGCATGATCTTAACCCTTCAGGGGAGCAGATTTGTAGTTTGGATAGGAATATACCTAGTCACCATGCTTAATTGAACATCATAATCTTAGTGCGTTCTAATAGATTAATTTCATAGGAATATAGGCGTTAATCTATTGAGAATAGGCGAGTAGTGCTTCGGGGAAAGACTATGAGAGAAATTATTGATTAATTAGCAACCATGAGTGAATTACATGAAAGGGAGAGTTAATTAGAATGCAATACGAGTGGTGAATTAATCACAACCCTGGAATACTTGTCTCTACTGAATACACAACAATACTCTTGTTACTTGATAATTAGTTATTTCATAGAATCGTAGTATAAATTAGTTACATTCCTGGATTTTATTTTGGCTTGAGTAAATAACAATTATAGTGATTCAGCAAGTAGTTTACGCAAGTCCCTGTGGGTTTGAAATTGGATTTAACATTATATTACTTGCTACGACCACGTATACTTGTGTGGGCGTTTGGGAAAAACACTTGCTAAGAAGAGGGACATGTATAAGCTTCTCAGCGAGAAATGTGAAGAAGCAGTCAAGAATCTTCGGGCTGAGTTGGACGCTGCTCAGAATGAGCATGCTTACATGGTGGAACAGGTAAAGATTTTTGAAGTTAGTGATGATGAGTTAGACATGGACACTAACGGCTAAACCCGCAGGTCCATCAAAACATTGATAGGATACACGAACTCCAAGCGGAGATGAACGAGGTCAAGGCCATAGTCGAAAGGTGGTAGGAAAAAATGGACCGATTCTCTTCAGAGAAGGAAACTGCTGGGGAGCAACTACCAACGGTGGAGGTCCAACTCAGAGTGGTGAAAGAGAAGTCCGAATCACAAGCTCCACAAATTGAGGACCTCCAAGCTCAATTGGGCTCAGTTGCTGGTGAACGAGATGCCCTTGGCAAAGAGCTTTAAATAGTAAGGTCTGAGTCGGAAACAGCCAAGGCTGATGCTAAAGAGATGGTGGCCCAGTACAGGGCCGGTGTTGAGGCTTCCGAGCCCCGCTTGAAAGTCACAGTCGAGTATATGAAGCGGTTTTCTCGGAGGGAGACTCTTGAGGAAATCCACGCCCGTGGTTTCGACCTATTGGCCGTGATTGAAGAAGCGAAACGGCTCGAGGCCGAGGCCAAGAAGCTGGCTAAACCCGAGGGTGAGGAAGGCTCTTAAGGATCAAGCGACCCCGAGGACAGAGAAGACCCCGACGACTCTGGTGACGAGGTGAGTTCTGGTGAAGATCAGGCGTAGGTGCTTTAGGAATATTTGTTTCTGTACTTTGTAGTTTTTTTATTTGTTTTTAAGGTCGATTTCATTGACGTTTGTAAAAATGTTTTTTTAGAAAATATACCACTAAGCAGGCTGCCTAGTGTCTAATATATAAATAATCAAAAACAAAGATCCAATGTTTAAAATTTGGCCAAAGAAATCTCAAACATGCTAAGCTAAAGCTAATGCTAATGAAACATATAATACAAGAACTGTCAAAGTCAACTCCCAACCTTTGGAGAAGTGTGTATCCACTAGCCAAGTGCAAAACCTAAATGTAGCACCGCCAAAGCTCTCACCAGGCGCCAAGTTTTGCGTTTCATAGGACAAGGCAAATGTGAATCTACAAACAACATCCCCAAGTGGAAATGACCAAACATCCATGTATGTGATCAGAGTAGGTATCAATACTGCTTCCTTTGAGTGAAGTGTGGGTAGCACAATCCAGAATGAACCTGTGTAAGATGATAAACTACCGCCAAAGACAATGAAGGGTGTAGTTGTCACGACCCAAATTTCTCTCTGTTGGGTATCGTGATGGCACCTAGTCTTAGGGACTAGGTAAGCCTAACAGTTACTAAATAACTAAAATAATAAAAGAAGGCTAGCAGTCTCGATATAAAATCTCAACAGAATGTACAAACTTTCCCAAAATCGGTAGTACAAGTCATAAGCTCTACGAATCTTCTACAACTTCTAAGTACAACTGTTTGGAAATAGATACAACAATGTATGAATAATAAATACAAAGAAGGTGACAACAACGCCTGCGAACGCAGCAGCAGGTTACCTTGAGTCTCCTCAGCAATCATCCACACAGCTACTACAAAATATACCTGAATCTTCATACAAAAATGTGCAGAAGTTTAGTATGAGCACACACAGCGGTGCCCAGTAAGTATCAAGACTAACCTCGGTGGAGTAGTGACGAGGAATAGTCAATACACCACTGGTCTACAAGATAAATAACATAAATGTAGAAATGACCGAGCGTTACATCTATCTAAGACTTCACGGAATAATTTACAATAATGCCAATATAATACGGAAGGCAATTACAGAAAACAATCACGAAACAACACAAAATTACCAAGAAAGATGGAAAACAAAACAAGATAAACCGAAAGGAAACACAATACAATAGAGAACACCAATATCTCAACTCTACATCGGTTTGTTCACATCGGGCATTAGCCACTAAAATCCATATACCGGTGGAAATATTTAAACAACAGTTCATATGAAAAGCTTCCGCAAATAAACATCATTTTAGTATGGAAGAGTTTCCTTTGTAAACACATTTTATCCAAGAGTAGATATAAGTATATTTATTAGAGAGAATTGCGTAAAACATAGGTTCTTTCAAAATACGAAACATCTCAAAGATGATTTCCCAATAAATGACTTCCAAATCTCATTTTAGACAAGACTAGTGCTTTTCAAATATACCTTCGATGTAAAAGTCATTCAAGTATAATCATTTCAAACCACTGCTTTTTCAATAACACTTTTCAATAAAATCCTTTGATCAAAATCTCCTCAAGTTTTATCCACCGGAACTTAGTCCGTGACTCAGAAATTACCATGTCGTACAGGAGAAATATCAAATCTTTCCAATAATTGCAATAAGAGATCAGTAGGAATATCCAAATTTAGAACAACCAAATAAAATGCGAAGACAAATGCACGGCATCACCCTTCATGATTCTACTCGCATCCTCACCAAAACAAGTGCACGACCACACAACACAGTGCATCACACACAGGCTCATATAACACTTTTGATCACAATAGCTGCCCGAAATAAACTCGACATTGGCAATCAGCCTCACATCTGAAGAACTCTAATCCAAACCCCATAATACTGATAATGAGGTAATGAACACTAAAACTTCATTATTAAACACTCGAATCACCAAGCCACAACAAACGCCACCAGGCACACATCCCGCAAGCTAAAGCTGAGGGAGCACATAACAAGAATGACTGAATATGAATATAGAAACATATAAAGGAACTATCAAACAAGCCCATAGGAACAACTCTCTATCAATACCGACTTACCAAAAGCAATATAACAAGGAAGAAGCAAAGCATATGAACAAATCACAAGGATACCATCCTGATAAAATTTCCACTGCGGTACTCATCCCGGTCCAAACATATCGAATCAAAAATATCACGAGCACCTCGCCCTCAACTCTGAATCACATACCGAAAATATATTATACCAATTGAAATTTCTCCCCTAATTCATCTCGTCTGATAAAATCATAACGCTAACTGAACTCACATCTCGATGGAGTATCAAATCACAACTCTTAAATAAAGTACTCAGGAAAATCATATAAATCATACCACAAAGAACAACAAGGACTCACTGCCAGTTTCACTACTATCAAGAATGAATAAAACAACGATAGACACGGGCTACTACTCAGAATCTCCCAATAGGAGTAAACAAAAAATGGGGTGCAAACATGAAACTCACTCATAAATGAAATAACAAATAAGGGAACTCGTCCCGACCAGCAGAGCTATAATGAAATACAATTGGTGCCCCTCTGCAATACATCAAAACATACCTGGGTGATGATATTTGGAACAACGGCCTCTGTTTTACTATATGAAACACAACAATGGGTCGGGTCTCCCTCTCTTAAACAAACGTTCATCCTCAAACGGACAGAAGAAGGAAGTACCTGAGTCGGGGAATAAATTTCCTCACAATATCAAACAATGCACAAAGGGTGATGCCGTGTCGTACGATGTACCATTCCGTATCAATATTCATTGATTGTACTGTGAGGAAAGAGAGTAAAATCACGAAGGGTGATGCCGTGCCATGATTTACATTTGGTTACATTATACATTGCATAGTGAGGACGAGAGTAAAAGCACGAAGGGTGATGCCGTGCAAGTTTGTGATTTCTGATCCTTATTGATATTCTGGATTTGTTGTCCCTTTCTTTATTTAAGATTTCTTATATGAAACTGTTATCTCTCCACAGCATGTCCCCCTTCCTTTATTGATTGATTACTTGTATTTTTTTCCATTGTATATATATATATATATTCGAACTGCACAGGTTTATTTGGTACTCTGGTTCTAGACTCGTCACTACTTCGCCGAGGTTAGGCTAGGCACTTACCAGTACATGGGGTCAGTTGTACTGATGCTACACCTGCAATTCTTTATGTTGTGTAGATTATGCAGCTGGACCCGGAGGACATCATTAGTGGGAGTGTCTTTCAGCTTATCCTAGAGGCTTCAAGGTATACCCGCTGGCGTTCGTGGGCCTTGGCGTCTCTCCCATCCCTATGTCTTCGTTTCTGTCTTGTTTTTCCTCTAGTTTCAGAGACAGTCATGTATTTCCTTTCAGACTTTGTATTTAGCACTCTTGTAGATAGTTCGTGAGTTTGTGACTCTGGGTTTTGAGAAATTTATGCGTCGTTGTATTATGTTGCCTTTACTTAGCCTTGAAACCATATTTATTTCCGTCGTTAAGTTGTGAATTGTTTTAGCTTATTCTGTTAAATTGAGGTTATTATGCTAGTTTAACTGTACACGTTGGCTTGTCTAGCGGGTTCAACATTAGACACCATCACAGCCCGACGGTGGGATTTCGAGGCGTGACAGTAGTATAATGCATTATGAACCCTATGCCAGTATTGCTAAAACGCCTCCAGGTTGGACATAAGCTGTCAATACCATTGAATGATGTCCTAGCCTTACTATGCATATTATTCTGAATCCCTACACCCTCCAGAAAACCTATATATACATTGACAACCATAGACCAATCATGTGGAGTTGAACATATGAGATTATAAATCATAATGCTCCCCCAGAATCTCATGGAATGCCACTCTCTTTTCCAAAACTTAGTAGGCCAGACATCTAGATTGTATATGTTGTATGCACTACCAGTACATCTCCAGGTTGGGCATGAGATCACACCAATACCACTAGATAATATTTTAGCAGCACACTCGCACACACCTGAATACAAACAACTCAAATAGGGCATTGGATCCCAGCGTTTAATCTTCAATAACACTTGAATCCAAATGTAGTTACCATGAAGACAATTGAAACCAATCCAACCTATACTTTCACCTTCTTGAATAACTTTTGTACAATCTAGATATAACATGAAATGCACTATCCTTAACCTGCTTATGGTAGAACCTCTATACAGTATTAAAGCACCTCCAGGATGAGCATGTAAAAATGCTAATACCACTGGAAAGTACCCTAATAGCATACTGAAGTTGAACAAATAAATGAAACAAGCAGGTAGGTGCAGGATCAAACCTTTTGTTGCTATTAATCTGGGGCTATTCTCTTAGCTATCCTAACCCTAAGATTAGTAATCTGTAACTTGTCTAGATTGATCAAATTCCTCCATGCACAAGGCAGTTTAGAAAATGAGTGAAACTCAGATGTACCTGCAAAAGATAAAACAATGTTAGCTATAGGATCTGCCACTGAGTTGCCTTCTCCGAACACATGTTGAAAGATCACATTGAAATTGTGCCTCATCTCCTTAATTCTCTTCACATCTGGTGCAATTACCCATGGATGATACCATTCCCCTTCAATCACCTTCTTTATCACCAATGAGTCAGTCTCCAAAATGAGCGGGTGAAGATCATTCTCCATACAATATTCCAACCCTTGAACAATAGCCTTTGATTCAGCTACAACATTTGTTGTCACCCCCAGATCTACTGCCCTTGCATACACCAAATCTCCCTCATCATTCCTCATACAAAAGCCTAAGGATTTAGGGCCAGGGTTTCCCTTTGATGCCCCATCAGTATTGCACTTGTACCAACCATAATGAGGAAGTTGTCATGTTACTCTTCTTGTGATCAATATAGGTTTGTATCCTTCAAAGAACTGGATCATATCTGGCCATAAAAAAGTAATTTTGGGCATCCAAGCATACCTCACCCTTGCCAATTCATGCAATTCCCTATTTACTTCATGAATCACCCTATTTGTGGATAGTAAACCTCCATGTCTGCCTGCATTTCTTTTCTTCCATAGCTCCCAAGTGATGATAGCTGGAACTTCCTAGAAAAATGGCTTCAATTTTGGACAACATTGTACATTCCACCAATACCTTATAACATGTTTCAACTAAATCAAAGGCACAATAATTCGAGTAGCTCCAATTAAAAGCTTCTACACCTTTGAGGCAATAAGACTAGTTACAAATATGTGATCTATAGTCTCCTCTTGTGCTGACAACACCAACATCTAGACATCACCATTTGCCCTTGTCTCCTCCATATATCATCAGTGGCTACTTTCTGCCTCCACAATCTCCACAAGAAGAAAGATATCTTGAATGACACAACTTTTATCCACCTTAGCTTGAACTCTTGATTAGGATCATCCATATGCCTTAGTATTTGCCAAGCACTGCTAACACTAATATTGCTTGAAGGAGTTGGCATCCACTATGGTAGTCTATCCCAGTATTCCTCACTGCCCTCATAGTGCACATTGGACCTAATATGATCATAAATTTCTTCATTGAAACTTTGGTCAAGTAACTTACCATTCCATGCTTCTCCTTGCCTCAATTCTGCCACTTCTTGAATGTCCTCATATATGGGAAGTCTTCAAGTAGTACATTATATAGAGATTCGCTCCCAGTCCAGTTTTCATGCCATATGTAAGTTGTTACACTCTTCATCTCCCATAGAATCTCATGTTCAACATCTTCCATAGCATTCAACAATTGCCTCCAAACATGAGACCCTTCTCTAAATTGAAAAATTGTGGGTAACTCCTTTTTTCAGTACTTGTTCCACATAAAATTGGACCACAAAGAATTTTTTGTCCTAATATCCACCATAGCTTAGCAAACAATTCCCTTGAAACATCATGAAGGGACCTAAAACCTAGACCACCCTCCTCTTCAGAAAGACAAAGATTCTGCCAAGAAGACCAATGCCAGATCCTACCTTCTTCCTTTGTACTCCAAAAGAATCTAGAAAATAGCTTATGAAGATGTTCCAGAATGTTGTTAGGTGGATCAAGAACTGATAATAAATGTACTGGCATGCTTTGCAACACACTAGAGATGAGTGTTGTTTTTCCACCAAATTAAAGTAGCTTGCCTTTCCATGAGTGTAGTTTAGCCTTAATTTTATTGAAAATATCTTCATAATACTCCTTCCTCCTTCTAGTGTAGAAGATAGGACAACCAAGGTATGTGAAGGGAAATTTACCTCTTGCAAATCTAGTAATGTCACCTACTGCCTGAAATAGCCCATGTGCCACTTTAGAATGCATATAGTAGAAGTTATTAGCTTTATTGATCATTTGGTCGGATACCTTCTCATGGAGGATGAGCAAAATCAAAAATTATGGTATCATCAACATAAGCCAAGTGGTTAAAAGGATCATACCATTTAGACATCCCAAATGCAACAAAAGATTTATCTTCAAAGAGCTTATTCAATGATCTAGATAGTACCTCAGCTAACAATATGAACTAGGCTAGAGATAGTGGATCCTCTTGCTTCACACCCCTTGTAGACTTAAAGAACCCTGAAGACTGCTCATTCACTAACACTGAATACCAACTATTGATACCAAATTCCACACCATGTTCATGAAGTGTTCTAAATATCCCATCTTCCTTAGAACATGTAAAAAATATTTCCACGAAACTCTATCATAGGTCTTAGACATATCAATTTTAATAACCACATTTGCTAGCTTGACTCTCTTTCTTATATCACTCGCAATGCAATTTCTTGAGTAAGAAAGATGTACTCAAATATACTCCTCCCCTTCACAAATCTGGATTGATTTGGAGATATTAAGGAAGGCAGAAATCTCTCCAATTTATTGTGTAACACTCTGGACAATACCTTATTGATGAAGTTACCCAAAATAATATGTCTTAGGTCAGAAAAGGTCTCCACTCTAGGTTTCCTTGGCAGCAACACTAGATTGGTGTGAGTGATAGATATAGGTAGTGCAACTCCTCCAAAGAAGCGTAGTACCATGTTGTGTATGTCAACACCAATAACAGCCCAACATGCTTGATTGAATAGGCTAGTAAATCCATCAGGACCACTAGCACTCTCCCCACTAAGCTCAAAAACTGATGCCTTAACTTCTTCAAGTGTTGGCAATCTACTCAACTCCAAATTCTGCTCCAAGGTCACCATAGAAGGTATATTGTCTAGCAATGAGAAATCAGTAGTATCACCTTTATTCATGAACTTCATTTGATAGAAATCCACTGCAGCATTAGCCAATTGATCTTGATCTTCCACCCACACCCCATTTCCAGTCTGAATTCTTTTCAGTTGCAACTTCTTCCTCTTGCCATTGACATGATTGTGGAAAAAACTTGTATTCCTATCACCCTCAGCAAATCATGTCACTCCAGCTTTTTGCTTCCAATATTTCTCTTCAATGCTCAAATACTTCTTCAATTCTGATTGATCTTTTTGAAGAACAATCATATTCTTTATAGTAGGCTCCTCGTCAAACAGCATCTCTTTAACCCTAAAAATATCTTCCTATATAGCCAACTGCTTGAAGATATCACCAAATGTTTCCCTACTCCATTTTGATAGATCTTCCTTCACCTTCTTGAGCTTCTGCTTGAATATCAAGAAAAGATCTCCAATGAAATCAGCTTTCCAATTCTGCGCACCACATCCATGAATGTAGCATGCTTGGACCAAAAATTCAAAAACCTGAATGGCTTGAAAACATTAGCAATCTGCTCCCCACATGTCATGAGCAAAGGTACATGATCTGATCCAGTTCTGATTAGATGCTCCACTTCAATGGTAGGCAACATGTTTTGGAATTGAAAATTCACCAAGATCCTATCCAACCTCTTGAATACACTCTACATTAGGTCTCACATTCCACCATGTAAATGGACTCCCTTTGTACCCTTGATCAAACAAGCTACATGAATTGATACAATAGGCAAAGTCCTCATATTCAGGAGGGTGTACTGGAAATACCCCTATTTTCTCATCTTCATGCAACTCCATATTAAAATCCCCCCTACAAGCCAAGGCAACTCAATATGACTTGCTAAATAGTACAAATTATCCAACAATTTCAACCTCTCAAAGGTTGAACATTTTGCATAAACAAATGTCATTGTCATGTGCTGCCCCAGATAATGGTGAAACACATTCACAATCACTTGTTGTTCAGTATCCTCAACTAGTTCCCATTCCACCATAGCATCAAAAGACGTCCATATTTTCCCATTAATATTTGAGAAGGTCGTCTCCATGTTTAACCTTCTTCTATATATTTGAATGAATCCTTTGAAAAGGTTCCATCAATGAAATTACAAAGAAATTATGCTCCCTATGAATATTAATCAACCTAGGAAAGGCATGTTGATTATTCACAGACCTAATGTTCCATATGAGTGTCTTGATCATCATTTAGATTGAGAGTGTGCCATCATAAGCATGATTATTGAAGGTAGCTGAGGTTCTTTGATTTGTAGTTGTTTCTTTGTCTTATTTCCTCCTTGGCACTAGATCTAGGGGATAAATTTTCCTCTCTTATGACTTGTTTAAAATTAGCAGCAGTCGATTCATCATCTCCTTTTTCGTCAAAAGGTTGTTGCCTCACTATCTCTCCTTCCATTGGTGCAATGTTATGTGTGACTACATCATGTAAGGTATGCAATGAAGTGTTCAATGGTACATTAACTTGTAACTGCATGATCTGATCAGTTCCAGATTCACAAGCCATAGGAACTGCCTCTACTGCCCCGGGTAGCCTTAGGACAATTGCTTGCTCAACTTGCTCCTTAATCTGCTCCTCCAGCTCTTCATTCACTTTGATTTGTTCCATAGAAGAAACAACAGCTTGCATCATTTTGAACTGCAATTCATAAACATTGCCAAGTCCAGGAAACATTGTAGTTGTCTGCCCAGAAAACACTGTTCCATTAGGATCACTACCCTTCCCATTACCTGTTTTTTGGTCTGACCCCAATGTATCATCCTTAACCTTTATATTAACATCATCATCAATTCCCTTCTCCAATTCATACACTGGAACACCATCAATAAAAGCCAAAACCTCCCCAGTTTTGCTAGGGTTTACTGTTCCATTGCATGTCTTCTTGCTCAATGATAATTGAGCTAATACACCTTGCTTTCCAGATTCCTTTTATGATCCTCTATCACCCCCAATTTATGGTTTTTATTTCTTAAACTTAGAACTTGAGCTACCCTCAACCCTAATTTCTGTGCAGTTAGGGTTAGGGTTTACTGTAGCTAGGGTTTCCAAACCACCCTTCACAATGTCTTGCTTATTTTCAACTTGTGCATTGATTTGGGCATTCAAATTTCCTTCATTTGTGATCTCCACTTCCTCAGCTTCATCACCCAAGTCTTCCTTGCATTAGTCATAGTTTCTGAGTTTTCTATTCCTTTTGGCTATCATCTCTAGTTTACGATGGTATTTCTTGGCATGAGTAGTTAGTGGTAACATTTACATCCGATAGATTTTCATGAAACTTCCTAGTCAACCAATCAACGGTTCTTTCCTTTGTCAGCTCATCCCCACTCCCATTACCAATATAACAAGGAAAAAGATCAGTTTGCACCTTAATTCCTTCTCCAGTTCCTCCTTCTTATAGCTGAACTGCTTCCAATCCCAGTTGAAGTAGGATTAGGATTAGCATTATTCTCATTTTCAAGAACCTTCTCTACTGCCTCTTGCTTCACACACTTCAAGTCATCAATCTCTCCTCCAGAAGGATTGGGAATTCATTCTTTTCCAGCAACCCTAATCCCATTGTCAATAGGATTAGGATTTGAAATTCCTGAATTCTTCAAATTCTCTCTCTCCTTCCCTTTCTTGGATTGCTCTTCCCCTTATTCTTGATTTTTACCTTTGTACTTGTCTTCCTCTTGGCCTTCCGTAATTCTCAACACTGCCTCTTATGATTCTTGAACTTCCAACACAGCAAATGAATTTTTAGTTGTCACTGCCTCTTCCTTGGACTTCCTTTTACCCCTTGTCATCATTCTTATCATTAGGAGCCTCTATAATGTGTCCATTCTTGTCTCTTTGGTATTTATTCGTCCTTCTTTTCATCCATTCTTTCATTGCTTAATTAAGAATAGGCTTCCTAACCACTAATCAACACTTTAGAAGTGTTAGCAGCAGTACCAATAATTTCCTTTCCAGTGTTAACTTCTTCACCAACTTCTTCAAACCTCTTGTGTAATTTAGGATGAATTACTCAACATTCTGCCTCACTAGCCCTTGTTTCTTGCAAGGCCTACAATACTTTGGCATTTAATCGTATTTAATCTTGATCCACTTATATTCTTCTGGAACAGATTCATCATCTTCTTCAACAATCTTAATATGTTGTGGGAACTTAGATAACAAAACTTCCACCTTCACCTTTGCACAACTAGGTCTAGTCCCATTTTGAGTAGCAAGGTCCACATGTAATGGATTACCAACTGCACTAGCTAGTGAAAATACACATTCCTTACGAAAGAAATTAGGAGGCAATTCTGGGAAGCTAATCCAAGTTATGGCAATGTGAGTCTCCTCATCAGGTGTCCACAATGGGTTTCATTTTGTGCAACGCGTCTGCCACATGTCTGATTGAGCTTTTAAATAAAAGGCTGGCTTTGAAATTAAATGAACATAGTCTTCCAATAATGAAAGCCTAATCAACACATTATTGTCTTCAATCATACAAATTGAACAAGGACATTTAATCTCACATTGAATGGGAATCACTTTACGTAATTCATTGATAATAGGCTTCCCATAGGAAAATTTCCCAAGAACTGCTAGTTGAAGCCCTTGTTGTACGATTGATTGCTTTACCTCTTGTTTCTTCCACTTCACCACTGGTTCCCCATGAAGAAACTCGACTGGTTTTAATGGGAGTTTGGCTTGGGTTTGCTTGGGAGTATTAATAGCAGTAGGTTTTAATAATTGCAAGTATTTTTGGATTGGATTAGGGTTGTTAGGGGATGTTTGGAGCTGTGGGGATTGAGAGGACGACTGACCAACCTCACAAGGAAGTTGGCCAGTGGCCTGGGACGTCATTAGAGGCCTGCTCAAGCTTCGACTTTGAAAATCGCCAATCACCAGAGCTCTCTTGTAAAAATGTTTTGGAATGTATATATAAGGTTTTTTTTCCTTTTGGAAATTTTTCGAGCCTATTATTTTTAGCATCCTTTCGTAATTGCAAAGATTTCAAATTCCTTAGCATGGAATAAAACGAAATAATAAGTTTTTGTTCGGAGGTTGGAACAAGACTTGTTCTCGATGTAAATTTTGTTTGAAACTCATGGAGGCTCGGAACGAGCGGAAGCTTTCCCCGAAATAAGTGTTTTTAGACTATAATTTTACCGAGGGTAACATTTGAAGCTATATGAAATTTTGAAGGCCTTATGTTTTTATTACGGGCTTCGGACGTCTCCAAGTCATTTTTAGGATGGTCGTAGCCTTTTAAGTTCGGGCACTGTCTAATAGGCTTTGTTCCTCCGGGCTTCGATAACCCGAGCCGTCCAGGTTTATTTTGCACGATAGTTCCCGAGTGGGGGTGGTCATAGCCTTTCAAGTTTAGGCACTGCCTAATAAGCTTTATTCCTCGGGGCTTCAATAGCCCAAGCCGTCCGAGTTTATTTTGGACGACAATCCCCGAGCTGGGGTGATTTATTGGATCCGGATAGAGGTGGCCATTGGGCACGATATCTTTAAGGAACAAAATATGTATCTGTAAGGTAGAAACTTTCTTTTATTCATATTTGTTCTATATAAGATTGTAAGTGTGTACAAGTTTCATGTTATGGCTTAGGCGGTTTATGCGGGCGCGGTTCATTTGACCATTTGGCCCTCACAGTAAATTCTATCCACTCAGCCTAGAACGTTCCAGAACAAAGTTTCCTTCCTTGCTAAAAACCATCATCCGGGGGTGATGGCCCCTAGTATTCGAGGTCGATTGTTGAGAGGGTTCGGATACTATTGTCTTGACCATCGACTCCGGTTCATAACCGGTCTTTGATTCTAAGTTAGCACGATCCATTGTTGCCTCGTTAAAAACCTTGCCGGAAAACCCATTTAGGACAAAACCAGTTCAAGGGAAAAAGAGTGCGAGGCATGCTTTTAGGCCTAACAACAACATCATCATTTGGTTGTTGCCTGCAAGTGTTAGTCCAAGTAGCTATATATATATATATTGTCCTGCCCCGATCCTAGGGAGCTAGACCGACACTCGGTGCCTCACCTATCCTTGAGTACCAACTTGCGACTAAGGGACTCTGATCATTTAAAGTCATACTTTGGCCACGGGCCACATTGCAAGACAATTGCATATGCAGACTAAACATCAATATAAAGTTGCGCCGACAAGACTATCATAACTACTACAACTGGAAAACCAAAAAAATATACATACAAGGCCTACAAGCCCAACATACTGAACTAACTGACAAGATATGTCTACAAGCCTCTACTGACAGATGTACTGTGATTGGAATAGGGTCCCGACCTACCCATTACATATATACGTATATACACAAGATGTACATAAAAATTCTAGACTCAGCAACTCTGAAGGACGTGGAGGTTATCGATCAAGCTATAACTCAGGCAATACCTACGGAGGAGGTATACTCGTCTGTCTGTCTGAACCTGCACGCATGGAATGCAGCGTCCCTGAAAAAAAGGATGTTAGTACAAAATAATGTAACGAGTATGTAAGGCAACAGAATAACTGAAAGCTGAAATTGAACTGATAATATAATAACTGAAAGTAATTGGGAGTGAAAGATAATATGAAGATATGCTTACCTACTGATACTGATTCAACTCTCTCAATATAGTAAGTAAAATAGTTGTGCGACCTTATAAGGCTTGGTATATATAAGTGCTCTGTCGTAGTAGGCTCGCTCATAGGTGCTCGGCCATACTAGGCTCTGTATCTCGGCCAATTGGGCTCGCTCATAGGCGCTCGTCCACAGTAGGCTCGGTATATAACTTACCATCTGATTAGAAGTTTCCCAATAGGGTCCTACCCATCGATTATAGCTCGATGGTAGTGAAAATATTGTAATACTGTTTATATAGACTCTCTGCTCTCTTGACTGGAAGAAGACAATACTCAATTGAATATAAAGTCCGATAAGGGAGAATATTTTAACTTATGAGACTGGGATAATGTATATAAATTTGGGAGTATGAGCTTTCATTTATGCCTCGTTATCAAACATATGTAATTATGAGCTCATGCCAAAATGAAGGAAAGGCTTTGCCTTAACATACCTTATCTGATTCTCTTGACAATCCCTCCAACACATGTTGATTGCATGGATTGTCAAGAGAATCGGATAAGGTATGTTAAGGCTAAGCCTTTCCTTCATTTTGGCATGATCTCATAATTACATATGTTTGATAACGAGGCATAAAGAGAAGTTCATACTCCTAAATTTATATACATTATCCTAGTCTCAGAAGTTCCAGTATTCTCCCTTATCGGGACTTTATATTCAATTGAGTATTGTCTTCTTCCAGTCAAGAGAGAATAGAGTCTATATATATAGTATTACAGTATTTTCATTACCAGCGAGCTACAACTGATGGGTAGGCCCCTATTGGGCAACCTCTGATCAGATGGTAAGTTATATACCGAGCCTACTATGGTCGAGCGCCTATGAGCTAGCCTAGTTGGCCGAGATACAGAGCCTAGTATGGCCGAGTGCCTATGAGCGAGCCTACTACGGTATAGCATTTATACATACCGAGCCCTATAAGGTCGGATAGCTATTTTACTTACTATATTGAGAGAGTTGAATCAATATCAGCAGGTAAGCTTATCTTCAGATTGACTTTGACACCCAGTTACTTTCATTTTTTATATCATCAGTTCAATTTTAGCTTTCAGTTATTCTTTTGCATTACATACTCGGTACATTATTTCAGTTATTCAGTTTTTCAGGGACGCTGCATTCCATGCGTGCAAGTTCAGACAGACAAACTGGCAAACCTTCTCAGTAGGTGTTGCCCGAGTTCAGCTTGATTGGTAACCTCCACGTCCTTGGGAGTGTCGGGTCTAGATGTTTTGTGTACATCTTGTGTATATATCTATATAGGTTATGAGTAGGTTAGGGACCTGTTCCCATCACAGTACATCCGTCAGTAGAGGTTTGTAGACATATCATGTCAGTTAGTGCAGTATGTTGGGCTTGTAGGCCTTGTATGTATATTTTGTTAGTTTTCCAGCTGTAGTAGTTATGACGGCCTTATCGGCCCAGCTTTATATTGATTTTTACTCTACATTCGCAATTGTCTTGCAACGTGGACCATGGCCAAAGTATGACATTAAATGTTCGGAGTCCCTTAGTCGCAAGTTGGTACACAAGGATATGTGAGGTACCGGGTGCCGGTCTCTCCCTCCAGGATCGGGGTGTGAAAATATATATATAATGAATGGGGTCGTACCTTAGCAGTAATATCATTTTAACTGAGCCATGTCCAAGTTTTTTGGTAGTCGCTCACTGTTTTCTACTTCATGTTTGACGAACCTTTGCCAGTAATCTCGATAATTCGATATGGAACTTCCCAATTCGGTCCCAGCTTCCCTTCGTTTGGGTTCTAGGTGTTCAGTGTCACTTTCTTAACATCAAGTCCCCGACATTGAAGTGTCGGATGTTGGATCTCTGGTTATAATACCTTTGATCTGTTGCTTCTGGGCGGCCAACCGTACGAGGGAGGACTCAAGTCTTTCATCCAATAGTTCCAGGCTCGTGTTCGTGGCTTCACCATTTGACTTTTCGATCACATATCGAAACCTAAAACTTGATTCTCCCACCTCGACGGACATTAGTGCTTTGGCACCATAGACCAACAAAAACGGGGTGGTTCCAGTACTAGATTTTGAGGTCGTACGGTATGCCCATAGGACTTCGTGCCTACTGTGGCGGAGCGCCTATGAATGAGCCTAGTTGGACGAGATATAGAGCCTAGTATGGCCGAGCGCTATGAGCGAGCTTACTATGATAGAGCAGCTATATATACCGAGCCCTATAAGGTCGGATAGTTATTTTACTTACTATATTGAGAGAGTTGAATAAGTATCAGTAGGTAAGCTTATCTTCAAATTATCTTTGATACCTAGTTACTTTCATTTTTTATATTATCAGTTCAGTTTCAGCTTTCAGTTATTCTGTTGCCTTACATACTCGGTACATTATTTCAGTTATTCAGTTTTTTGGGGACGCTGCATTCCATGCGTGCAGGTTCAGACAGACAGACGGGTTGACCTCCTTAGTAGGTGTTGCCCGAGTTCAGCTTGATTGGTAACCTCCACTTCCTTCGGAGTTGCTGGGTCTAGATGTTTTGTGTGCATCTTGTGTGTATATCTATATAGGTTATGGGTAGGTCGGGGCCCTGTTCCAATAACAGTACATCCGTCAGTAGAGGCTTGTAGACATATCCTGTCAGTTAGTGTAGTATGTTGGGCTTGTAGGCCTTGTATGTATATTTTGTTGGTTTGCCAGCTGTAGTAGTTATGACGGCCTTGTCGGCGCAGCTTTATATTGATTTTTACTCTACATTCGCAATGGTCTTGCAATGTGGCCCATGGCCAAAGTTGGTACGCAAGGATAGGTGAGGCACCGGGTGCTGGGCTCTCCCCCAAGGATCGGGGAGTGACAATATATATATAATGAACGGGGTCGTACCTTAGCAGTAATATTGTTTTAACTGAGCCATGTTCAAGTTTTTTGATAGCCGCTCACTGTTTTCTACTTCATGTTTGATGAACCTTTGCCGGTAATCTCGATAATTCGATATGGAACTTCCCAATTCGGTCCCAGCTTCCCTTCGTTTGGGTTTTGGGTGTTCAGTGTCACTTTCTTAACACCAAGTCCCCGACATTGAAGTGTCAGAGGTTGGCTCTCTGGTATAATACCTTTGATCTGTTGCTTCTGGGCGGCCAACCGTACGAGGGCGGACTCAAGTCTTTCATCCAATAGTTCCAGGATCGTGTTCGTGGCTTCACCATTTGACTTTTCGATCACATATCGAAACCTAAAACTCGATTCTCCCACCTCGACGGACATTAGTGCTTTGGCACCATAGACCAACTAAAACGGGGTGGTTCCAGTACTAGATTTTGAGGTCGTACGGTATGCCCATAGTACTTCGTGCCTACTGTGGCGGAGCGCCTATGAATGAGCCTAGTTGGCCGAGATATAGATCCTAGTATGGCCGAGCGCCTATGAGCGAGCTTACTATGACAGAGCAGTTATATATACCGAGCCCTATAAGGTCGGATAGCTATTTTACTTACTATATTGAGAGAGTTGAATAAGTATCAGTAGGTAAGCTTATCTTCAGATTATCTTTGATACCTAGTTACTTTCATTTTTTATATTATCAGTTCAGTTTCAGCTTTCAGTTATTCTGTTGCCTTACATACTCGGTACATTATTTCAGTTATTCAGTTTTTCAGGGACGCTACATTCCATGCGTGCAGGTTCAGACAGACAGACGGGTTGACCTCCTCAGTAGGTGTTGCCTGAGTTCAACTTGATTGGTAACCTCCACTTCCTTCAGAGTTGCTGGGTCTAGATGTTTTGTGTGCATCTTGTGTGTATATCTATATAGGTTATGGGTAGGTCGGGGCCCTGTTCCAATAACAGTACATCCGTCAGTAGAGGCTTGTAGACATATCCTGTCAGTTAGTGCAGTATGTTGGGCTTGTAGGCCTTGTATGTATATTTTGTTGGTTTGCTAGCTATAGTAGTTATGACGGCCTTGTCGGCCCAGCTTTATATTGATGTTTAGTCTGCATTCGCAATTTTCTTGCAATGTGGCCCATGGCCAAAGTTGGTACGCAAGGATAGGTGAGGCACCGGGTGCTGGGCTCTCCCCCAAGGATCGGGGAGTGACAATATATATATAATGAACGGGGTCGTACCTTAGCAGTAATATTGTTTTAACTGAGCCATGTTCAAGTTTTTTGATAGCCGCTCACTGTTTTCTACTTCATGTTTGATGAACCTTTGCCGGTAATCTCGATAATTCGATATGGAACTTCCCAATTCGGTCCCAGCTTCCCTTCGTTTGGGTTTTGGGTGTTCAGTGTCACTTTCTTAACACCAAGTCCCTGACATTGAAGTGTCAGAGGTTGGCTCTCTGGTTATAATACCTTTGATCTGTTGCTTCTGGGCGGCCAACCGTACGAGGGCGGACTCAAGTCTTTCATCCAATAGTTCAAGGCTTGTGTTCGTGGCTTCACCGTTTGACTTTTCGGTCACATATCGAAACCTGAAACTTGATTCTCCCACCTCGACCGATATTAGTCCTTTGGCACTGTAGACCAAATAAAATGGGGTGGTTCCAGTACTAGATTTTGAGGTCGTACGGTGTGCCCATATGACTTCGGGCAAAATATCCTTCCATTTTCCTTTGGCATCGGTTAACCTTTTCTTAAGGTTTTGAAGTATGATTTTGTTTGTAGACTCAGCCTGCCCGTTCTCGCTAGGGTGATAGGGTGTTGATAAGATTCTTTTGATCTTATGGTCTTCAAAAAAATTTCTCACCTTACTGCCAACGAATTGCTTCCAATTGTTGCAGACGATCTCGGCCGGCATCCCAAACCGACATATTATGTGGTCCCAGATAAAATTAATAAATTATTTTTCCCTGACCTTTTCGATTGCCTGAGCTTCAACCCATTTAGAAAAATAGTCACTCATAAACAATATGAATTGAGCCTTACTGGTGCCTATGGTAGGGGACCAACGATGTCCATTCCCCATTTCATGGATGGCCAAGGTCACATGATCGAATGTAGTAGTTCCCCAGGCTGATGGATCATTGGCGCCTGCTTTGACAGCCCTCGCCTTTTTGCACCAACTCCTTCGCATCTTTGTCCATGTTGATCCAGTAGTAGTCGGTTTTGATTATTTTATGAACCAACAATTCTTCCCCCGAATGATTCCCATAGGTTCCTTTGTGAACTTCCCTCAAAACATATTCGGTGTTTCCCGGCCCTAGACAAATGGCGACTGGAGGCGCTTAGCAAAGCGAGCGCCAAATTTTCCAGGTGTGGATACCTTGTTTTGGCCTTGCCTATAGTCTTGTTAACATAATATATAGGAAGTTGCGTACCTTTTCCTATCCCGACCAAGACTCCGCTTATCGCTATCTCGGATACCGCCAAGTATAGGTACATTTGTTCGTCTGCCTTCGGAGTTTGAAGCAAAGGTGGACTCGAAAGGTAACATTTTAGTTCTTTCAAAGCTTGCTGGCGCTCCGGTGTCCATGAGAAGTTATACTACTTTTTCAATAACGAGAAGAATCGATGTGTTTCAACTGAGGACCTTGAAAATAACCGACCCAAAGCGGCTATGCGCCTAGTTAGCCTTTGAACGACCTTGACATTATCCACCACAGTGATATCTTCTATGGCCTTGATATTTTTGAGATTGGTTTCGATTCCCTGGTTGGACACCATGAATCCAAGGAACTTCCCGGACTTGACTTGAAAGGCACACATTTTTCCGGGTTCAGCTTTATTATATTTCTTCAGTATGTTGAAAGTTTCCTACAAATGTTCCAAATGGTCCTCTGCTCGTAAGGACTTAACTAACATGTAATCAATGTAAGCCTTTATTGATTTCCCTATTTTTTCTTCGAACATCCAATTTACTAAGCGTTGGTAAGTGGCACCAGAGTTTTTAGTCCGAATGGAATTACGTTATAACAATAGGTGCCATATTTAGTGATGAAGGAACTCTTTTTTGGTCTCCCTGGTCCATCTGGATATGGTTGTACCCCGAGTAAGCATCGATAAAGTTGAGAATCTCGTGACTGGAAATTGCATCGATCATGTGATCGATGTTATGCAAAGGAAAAGAGCCTTTGGGGAATGTCTTGTTTAGGTCGTTATAGTCTACACATATTCTCAATTTATTTTCCTTTTTAGGCACTACCACTGCATTTTCTAACCAATCTAGTTACTTAACTTCCTGAATGGAGCCTATTTTAAGAAGTTTGGATACATCGTCTTGATCAATGAATGCTTGACTTTGGACTGAGGCCACCTCTTCTGTTTAACCGGGTGAAACATTGGATCCTATCTAAGTGTGAGTAGTTATTTCTGGCGAGATCCTTGTCATGTCAAGATGGACCAAGCGAAGAAATCTATGTTAGCTATTAGGAATTCAAAGAGTCTTTTCTTGATCCCGGGAGTTAGTCTCGTGCCTAAGTATACCTTCCAACCAGGCAGGTGCTCGATCAACCTGACTTGATCTAGCTTCTGAATGGTTGACTGGTGGCATCGGAATCATCAGGGACTACGAAAGACCTAGGGACTCCTTTATCGTTATCCTCGAATATTTCTTACTTTTCGGGTTCGGTTGGGGTCGGTGTCAGTGATTTCTATTTGGTTTGGCGCCTGAACTCGAATTCTTTAATGTCGAAAGTGCGGATAATGGGACCACCTCGTCGACCACAAACATTTATTTCACAGCTGGTTGCTCCTCATAAACTGTTTGATGCCCCTCGGTGTAGCAAATTTCAATGCCTGATGTAGCGTCTAGGGTACTGCCCTCATGTTGTGAATCCATGGATTCCCGAATAAAGCATTATACTCATATCTCTTTCTATCACATAGAAATTTGTGTCCTAAATGGTTCCGGCGGTGTTTACCAGTAGGGTTATCTCCCCTTTAGTGGTCTCGCATGCCATGTTGAATTTTTTTAAGACTCGGACTTCATGCACTATTTGGTCTTGCAGACCCAACTGTTCTACGAACCTTGATCTGATGATATTGGCCGAGATACTTGGATCAATTAATATATGTGTAACTCGAGATTTATTTATAATTACAGATATTACCAGTGCACCATTATGTGGTTGCACGATGCCTTCAGCATCCTTATCGTTGAAAGATACGGTTCCCTCTGGCACATAGTCTCGAGTCCATTTTTCCCTTGTAATGGATACTTTAGTGCATTTTACCATCGGCCCTTGGGGAATGTCAACTCCATCAATGATCATGTTAATGACGTGTTGACGTTCCTCTTGCTCGATCTGTTTATTGGCGTCCCTATTCCTGAAGTAATTTTTGGCTCGATCACTCAGAAATTCTTGGAGGTGCCCGTTGTTAAATAACCAGGCTACTTCTTCTCTCACTTGTTGGCAGTCGTCAGTTCTGTGGCTGTGGGTGCCATGATATTTACACATTAGATTGGGGTCCCTTTGGGCATGATCGGACTGCAATGGTTGAGGCCACTTAGTATCTTTGATGTGTCCGATGGCTGATACGATACCTGCATCATTGACGTTGAAGTCTTACTCTGATAACCTTGGTGCTTCCTTGGACCCGACAGGTCTGTCCAAACAGTTCTTGCTCATGAGTCCCTGATTATTATAACCTTGATCACTCATTTTTTCACTCCTCGCAAGGTTGTGTCTTGACCCAATGCTCCTTCGATCTCCACTATATGGTTGATACTGATCTCTGTTTCATCTTGGTTCGTGATCGACATCTCTTTTCGATCTGTCACTGGTCCTGATGGGGTAAACGGATCTAGAAGAGGCCCCGAGCTGATCATCTTCGACCGTGATTTTTGATTGGTACTTGTTATTGACGTTGGCCCAAGTCACCGTCGGGTATTCTATCAAATTTTGATTCAACTGTTGTGAAGCCAATGAGCTTTGGGGATTAAGTCCTTGGGTGAACGCCTGAACTGTCCAATCGTCTCTAACCGGAGGCAGATCCATCCGTTCTATTTGAAACCTCAACACGAATTCCCTGAGCATCTCGTTATCTCTTTTCTTTACCTTGAAAAGGTTTGACTTTCCGGTCTCGACCTAGACGGCCCTAGCGTGTGCTTTTACAAAGAAATTTGCAAGCATAGCAAATGAGTCAATATAATTAGGGAGTAAGTTGTGATGCCATATCATGGCTCCTTTTGACAAGGTCTCTCCGAAGTTGTTCAGCAAAACGGATTAAATCCTCCAAGTCATTCCCCTTGATGGCGCACGTGTAGGAGGTCACATGTTCATTTGGATTCGTCGTTCCATTATACTTTGGGATTTTGGACATACGAAACTTCTTAGGGATCAGCTTTGGAGTTGCGCTCGGAGGGAAATGTTTTTCGACAAACTTCTTGGAATCCAGGCCTTTGAGTATCGGTGTTGCTCCTGGTATTTGATCAAACCTGGAGTTATAGGTCTCAACCTTTTATTCGTTAGATTTGATTTTCTTTTTTCTCCATTCTACGTGTTTCGTCAATTCCTCGAGCATCTTTGTTATTTCAGGGTTGGTCCGGATTCAGCTTCACTTGGCCTTTTCTGTGGCTGGTTCATTTCTGCGAGTGTTTTCCCGGGATGGTTCAGGCTAAATTCTACTGGGGGCGCGACTTTAATTTTATAACTGGGCTATCGCTGTTTGTTGAGTCTGTAATATTTCGAAGATCACCCGGAATTTGATCCTATCGCCTTCACCGACGTGCGTGTTCCTGGCTCCCCTGCGAAAGCTGTTTTCCAGATCGGTGGGCAAGTTAGCGTCGATGTCCACATGGGAGTTGGCATCAATCAGATCTGCGACCGGGACCCCGTTGGTGTCAGCAGAGTGAACCTCGTTGTTGGGCACTATATTGTTGTTCTCGCCGTGGTGGCCAAAGTCATCATTAACGTTTTGGTGAGCAGATTGATAGTTCGACATCTTTATGTTTTCCTGAAATAAATATATCAAAGAACAAGAGTAAAGAAGAGTGTGTTGTGAAAATTTGTATCAAATAGCCACTATTATCCTTAGCCCCATGGAGGGCGCAAAACTGTTTACCCTCAAAAGCGGATAACAATTAAATTTATATGTGGCTTTAAGGATATGTGGATTAATTTGATTCAAATGATAAACTCCATTAGATTAGACAAGTAAAAAACGTGATAAAATATCAAACCAATTGTGAGGGGTGAAACCAGACTCGATAACATCCTTAATGGAATGCATGCCTTCGATCCCGGACTCACAATAACGAAGCACTTGATGAACAAAAGTAAGAACTTTTAATAATAGAGAAAAATGAAAGTATATTTCCTTGCGTGTTACAATGTGTTTAGTGAATAATCAGACCTCCCTCCCTCCCCCTCCCATATAGTAGGGTAATTTTACCCTAAGTACAACTCCATAAAAGGTAAAAATCTTCCGTTTAACTAATCACTAGTTCTCTGCCGATACGTGTCGAGATTCACGCGGCTGGTCGCGGATATTAAGGATTTTTGTTGGTCGTGCTTGGTTAACTGGTAATTCTCTCTGAGGCCTTTGGGGTTCGAACCGGGCATGGGGGCCATGACCCGATACTCCCGAGGGAAGATGTTTTGCCTGGACCTCGGATCGAGGAGCTCCTTGCCTCGATTCCGGTTCCTTGCCTTCATGTCTCTCGTTCCGTTTACTTCATCGTAAATCTAGGCGTCCCAGGGGCACTACGCATTTTTCTAAAATTTGGTGGTAAGATCGAAGCTTAAGGACACATTTTTCTCAATTTTGAAAATTGGATCAACAGTCCCTACGCAGAGGGGCAAAGCTATGTGGCTAAGGGTGGTCAACTAAACACCTTTAGCTGACAAATTATATTGTGCATAGAGTAAAGTATTATTTGTTAGTGATCAAAAAATAGACTTTAAATATCTTTGCATAATATACTGGCAAAAGGTATTCAAATTTTGGACATCTTTATTGAATATTCTGGCTTTGTCGCATCCCATCCATAGACACTAGTGAGGAAAGAAGGAAAAAAATAATCTGCTTGTTGGCTGATCACTAGCTAATATAGTCGAAGTAAAGCAACTGAGTGGCTACAACTTAAATAGTGCGAAATTTTACTCTTTCCGTTCCAAATTATTTTTTCACCTTTGCTTTTTTCATATTATGTATCGTAATTGCTAGATCTATACAGAAATTATCAAATTTCTTTTTTTTTTGTTTTTCTGCACCACCCGTCTCCGCCCCCGCCCCCACCCCCAT
>ML390932.1:2069-12695 GCA_005239525.1 Nicotiana knightiana
ACGCCCCAAAAAAGCAACCATAAATGCAAACCTCCTATGTATCTTCCATGTTTCCTTGTCTTCCTTTGATTTTAATTTTCCCACATGCCTTTCAAAATTGCATTCTAGGCCGTACAAATGAAACAGAGGTCCCAAGTTAACCCCCTTACCTCCTAAACCTTCATACTCTCCGTAATTTATGTTCAGGAGCTTCAGAAACTTACCCTCATTCACATTTTTTGGTACAATGGGCCTTTGGCGGCGAAGATTGCGGCCCCACCCCTGGAAATGGGCGATTTCCTCCAAGGTCGGAGTCATCTCACAGTCAGTAAAATGGAACACATTGTTTTCAGTATCCCAGTGCGGAATCAAAGCTTCGATCACATCCCTCCTAGGCTTGATCGTCATCATGTGAACCAAATGTCCCAAATACTTCTTTATCTGGTTTCGCTCATATTCCTTAAAATCTCTCCACCAATCCCACAACAATTGTGGTATCTGATCAACAATAAGAAAACCCGGTATTCCTTCTGAACTGGGTCTCTTTTCAGACTTACCTCTTTCTCCACTCATGGTTTACCTATTTATCCAGACACGGAGTTAGATTTTAATATATTATTGACACAAAAATTCCAATTTCTCGGGTTTTGACTCTAAAAAAAAATAAAAACAAAACCAAACTATAGGACTAAAAAAAATTGGTTAAACTAGTAAAGAAAAGAAGACTCAAAATGACTATTCATTTGTAAAAGTGAACATAAAAACTGGTCTCTTTTGTTAAAACGACCATTTTGCATTTTCGAGGAATGTTTTAAGGCTATTTCGACAAAAGAACCGAACATATGGGAAAAACTTGTCGAAAGATTAAAAAAATGACAAAGTAACTATATTATTATTTCTATTTTATTTTATTTTCACAGTAAGAGAAAAAATAATAATAGTCATATACACCCTTTTTATATATATATATATATATGTGAGCATGTAATTTTTAACCTACTATATGTTCCTACAAAATTCAATAAATTAATTAATGATTATAAACCTTGTTGAATTTCAATGTCTATGTGTGAATTATGTACATTACCTCAATCATAATTTGTCTTTTAAAATTCAGAAATGATTTAAAGTCGCATGATTCAGTGCATGACTTCAATCATTTTTATTACGGAAAATTATTCTCTAAATAATCACATTTTTTAACTAGAAATTTCAACCATTAATTTACTCAGTAATTAAGATTTAAACTAGAGTTAATCAATATATTAATTGTGATCGGTTGAAATAAATAACAACAAAAATGTTGATTATTTGATACAATGTAGATTTAACGATTAATTCATTCATTTTTTCCTAACAAAATTGTGAAATTTGTTCCTTAAATGATATGAGTATCAAATCAAATGTTATTACTCTTAATTAATTTATAATTAGACAAAAACTAAGTTAGAATTAATCACTACATTTTTTTTAATAAATGTTAGAATTAAAATAGGTTTAAAACCGGACATGGGCCAAATTACCCAGGCCCAAAATCCCTTCTCCTTAATACCAAATCCGGACCAGCCCAAATCCCCTACCCGACCTGCCCCAGCTTAACCAAAACGACGCCGTTTAAGCCAAGTTCAACCTCAGCCATTGATCTATCCTTGATCCAACGGCTGGGAACTGACCACCCTTTTAGTATTTAATTGCCCGAACCCCACCCCATACCCTCATTCATCTGAAACCCAACCCCAGACCTAAACCCTAGCCGCCCCCATTTCCTTCATTTCTTTCGAACTCTAACACCTAAACCCTAGCCGCCCCAGAATCCCACCGTCGTCCGGCCACCGGACCTTCTCCAATCACCCCCAAACTTTCACCCTGTGATCCTCTCCTCCCCCTTAACCCCATCCCACCATCAGCTTCCCGTAAAAACCACTCGAATTCCTTCGATTTCAGATCTAAGAAAGGCAGAAAACTTAGTTTCCTGTTACCAGGACGATCCGGAACAATTAATGGTTCAAAGCCACATGAGTCAACAGCTCTTGGTGAGAGCTGTTGATTCATGTGGGTTTGGATCATTTCCAAACCCTGCCGGAGTTTGTTAGTACCCCATTGGTACCCCTTCCCCCTTGTATTTTCCTTTTTCTTCTGATATTGCTTCTTTTAGAAAGAAAATGAAACCGCATGACTCACTGTTTAACACATGTTTGTAGCATTTTGTTTGTTCTTGACTTAGTCTAGATCTGCAAATGCATTCATGCTATGTTTAGCCGATTAGCTTGAAATCTTTGATTCGAGTTTAGTTTTGTTGAATATCCTCTCTTCTTGGTCGTTTTAGTTCTAAATATGCATGCGTACCTAATCTATACCTTATTGTCCAAATTGTTCACTGGTTGGGGACTATTGCTTCCTCCCAGACTGTTTCCCCCCTCCTTCTTTCCCCATTTTTCCTCGACTATTAAGTTTCTCGCTTTAAAGATTGAGTACTAATCTGATTTTAGGAGTCCATGGGCCTTTCTGTTTAATTAACATAATGTTCGTTTTAGTTGAAAATTGTTAGTTTTGTTGGATAGGCAAGCCTATATTAATTATACTTTCTGTTTGTTTACTTACTTGTGGTTTCGACTTTAGTTTCAATCGATCAAATAATGGTCTAATTAGACGATTATACACAAATAATTAAATATATATTTGAACTAAATAACAGTGTATTGACCTAAGTCTAAAAAGCTTAAAGTAATTAATTAATCTGAAATCAATTAACCTTTGATAAAACAATGAAGGTTTAGCTATCAGTTGATTAGATTAGATTGAAGTTTGTTTGTTGACTAATAATTAACATAGCATAAGACTCACTTAAAAACCAAGAATTGATTTAACTTAGTCAACTCCTTCAAACAAGATGAACTAGTGGACTTAACCAAACTTCTTTTAATTATCCTAAGCCTAAAGACCTAAGTTAACTAACCTAAGCCTAATAGCCTCTTAAGCAATTAACCAAATCTTAAAATCTGTCTAAAAAAAAAGTTAGTTTAAGATTAATTAACTAAAATAAATTAGTTAAACTAGGCTTAATAGTTAGTCAAATTTATGATTTTAAGTAATTGAGTGGGATTAACCAAACCAAATATGTTAACCTTGGTTAGGGTATTAAGCTGATTGACTTACATTAATTAACAATCTAAACCTAGTTAACTAATGGAGACTTAATCAATTAACCTTTAATTAGTTAACCTAACCCTAGTCAAGAATAACCCCTAGTTAACTGAAGTGGGTCAATTAGTCTTTNAGCTGGAATGTTCTGGAAGATACAACTGTCCCAAAAAGATAGGGTTGACAGCTGTACCTGTACCCTTTTCAGCTCATTTAGGATAGGGAATATGCTAAGCACATCCCATCCTAACTGTCCCTATATATACACACACTTTTTACCACTAGAGGGGAATTTTATTTCAGACCCTTCTTTGGAACTTTTTTTGGACTGCAAAATACAAATCTTTGACTAACTAAAAGACTTAAGAAAGAAAAACAGAAAGGAGAAGGATTTGCAGTAGGAGGGGAAACAATCTGAACTTAAGTTGGTTTATAGCTGTGGTTTTCTTTCCAAAAAAGGATTTTGGTTTTGTTTGCTGCTTTGGTCCAATCATTTTGGTATTCTTGCTGGACTGTTTGGTCTTCTCTGGGATTGCTGTTCATTGCTGTTGGGTTTCTCTTCCTTTTTCTACTGATTTCTATCTGCCTGACCTTTATTTGGTCAGGATTTTCTGTTGTTATCCTCCTCTTAAAGGTATGTAAAACTGAGTTTCCCTTTATATATGAAATCTGAAGATCTGAAATCTGTTGTCTTTCCCCCATGAATCTGCATTTTTATTTTCTTAAGACTTATTTCTGTATAAACTTATGTGAATAAATATGGAGTAATACATTATGTTTTGTTTAGATTCTAATCTCTGAATTTTACATAAGTTTGCTTCATCTTAAAACTGCCTGTGTATGTCTGTGCAATCAATGTTTATGTTGAAAAAATAGCATCAAAGGTAATGAACTTAACCTCTCATGGTTAAGTTCATCCTACAAAGATGCTGAAATACTGGTTTATTCCAGGTTTTAGATATCTAGATACTGTTATGAAACAACACTAGGGTAGATGAATTTGACCCTCCATAATGGTCAAATTCACCCCATATCATTAAACAATGGTTTAGTTGCTGAAAGTCACCCTCTTAAGGGTATAAAATAGGTGATCAAAAAAGGGGCTTTGGAATAAGGAATCTGGACTCTTTAAATGTCCAGATTCATCCTTTAAAAATGCCTAAATTATCAAAGTCCCTATATAGTTTGGAATTATGTTAGCATCAACACTAGGGTAGATGAATTTGATTTGTTGATAATCAAACTCACCCCATGATAAGTGCACAAATGTTAGTATGTTGGCTAAAGTTTACCCTTCAAAAGGGGTATAAAGTAGGTAGTTGAGAAGGCCATTAGAGTGAGAATCTGAACCCTTGGATGGTCAGATTCATCCTCTAAAAATGCCTAGATAAGCATAGTTCCTATAGAGTTTAGTATTATGTTAGTTTTAGCACTTGGGTAGATGGATTTGACTCTTTAATAGTGAAATTCACCCCTAGGTCGTGTCTAGACAGTAGCCTAGGGTGCTAAAATTTACCTTTTACGGATATAAAAATGGATAATCAAATGCTCCTTAGAGGAAAGAATCCGAATCCTTTATTAGGATCAGATCTATCCTCTTAAAATGCCTACATAACCAAGTCAAGGAATTAACATGGACTAAAGGTCCAGAGTACGAAAATGACATTCCGGAGTTGAGTTGATCCTTTTATGATCATACTCACTGAGAAAGCGCATAAATAATTCTGCCAGATAGTATGGTTTAAACACGCGAAATATCAGGTTTAAAACTGACCTCTTCATGGTCAATTTGGTTTTTGGTAATTGCACAACACCAAATTATATTATGCAGATTACAAAGAGAAGGATCAAACATAAGGCTTCCAATTAGTTAGAATCTTATTTTCAGTTTTCTTTCATGCTGGAAAGTGTATAGTGGCAGTCAAGTTACAATCGCCCTGTATTTCTTTAGTTTTCATTGTAATGTAATTTAACACTGGACTGTACGCTTAATTTCAATTTTATTCATGTTCACGAAATCTCGCGTTTACAATTTTTTGTTCTGCAATGATATTAGACAGGAGAATGTATGAAAAATCTGTATAAACACCCCGTTTGGATTTTGGAAAAAATGTTTATCTCAAATTCAGTGGAGTTTCAACACGAATTATTAGATTATCTTCAGTTTATCTTGTATCTCATAAATTTGCAAAAATCGATGTTTACATATGCGTGAACTCTAAAACTTTAGATGCATGAGATTAGTTTGTTATGAATTGTTAAAGATTACTGGTTCAGAAACTAATAAAATCGCATAGGATAGGGTCTGTGTTAGAAATCATAAAATTCTGGAAAGAATAGATTGATTCCAGTTTATCCATTAGTATCATACTTAACAAATAACATATTTAGATATCTGAATTTCATAAGTATATATATATATATATCTAAACGAATCAAGGGTTATCCTGATTCTCACGTTTGCCATCATGGGCTAAAAATAAATTCTTTTCAGAACTAGTAGTCCTATCACACGGAGAGCTGATTTTGGATGGCCTGATGTGATAAAACGGGGCTAGATGAGGCCATAGCCTATAAGATGTTCTTTTAGAACAACGAATATCGTTTAGGAGATCTTCTAGGTAGAATGGATACCTTTAGTTCGAAATTTTGATAGAAAAATCAAATATTATACCGAAGCTACCTAACCAACACTCGGGAGCGACAACTCATGTCCGCGTCTTTAACCTCAAAATTATAATAAAAATCACATGTTGTAATTACAGGTGCATTTCATGTGGCGTAATTATAATGTGTTTAAAAATAACAAGTGCACACCATCGTGACTTGTTTTCAAGATAAGTCCATGAATATTAAAAGCGGCTGAAAGGTGAAAGAGGTTAAAAGCACACTAGGCAAAGATATGTAAATAAACAGACGATTTAGGCCAAATAATAATAGTTAAGAGACCGTTCTAGAACCACGGAATTCGGGAATGCCTAACACCTTCTCCTGGGTTAACAGAATTCCTTATTCGGATTTCTGGTCGCAGACATTTAAAACAGAGTCAAAATTTCCTCGGTTTGGGATTTCAATAAATAAATGGTGTCCAGGAACACCGTAAAATCCGGGTGGCGACTCTGAAAATTAAAATAAATCCCAAATTTCAATAATGTCACTTTAATTGGAAAAACTCTCTCCCTACCCTTCATTAATACGGGGGTAGCGGAAAAAGGAGGTGTGACAGCTCTGGCGACTCTGCTGGGGAGCGAACCCAGAATCTCTGCTTCAGGGTTCAAGAATTAGAGCTTGAAATAAACTGCTTTATTTGGCTTTATTATTTGATTTCTACATGTTTAAACCTAACGTGCTAAATGTCGCTTTTACCGCTTTGATATTATCTGAACTGTATATAAAATGTGCCGAAAACCCTCTTCTCTCTGAGTCTTCTAAATCATCTGGGAAGTGTGCACTTCGTGTGACTTCTTTTCTGTTAGAGTCATATCCAAAATTTAGAACGAGGTTCGGATAAGTTGCAAAGCCGGCGAAGCTTCTGTATTCCCGGTACGCTGCCCCAACCTCGGCTCGAGCTGTCCGCTCGGGTAAGCCTGGTCTAGAACAAAACCCCAGATTTAAACCTAGAATAACAAAACCTCATGCCGGATCCCTAGTAGGAACGCTTATTTGCATCATGTGCATTTGACTTAGGGGACTCAACACAGGGGCTGGGTCCGTCTAGGACAGGTGGACCCCAAATCAAAGACTACCCTGATGCATCTTATTTGCTACGTATGCATTTATTTGTCACAACTTGTGTATCGACCGGCTAAACAAAAAGATGATGAGCAGAAAAACCAAGAGTGAGTTAGAATAGAGAATTTTGGAAAATCCTCGTGTTTATTCCGAAACGGTGCCAAAATTTCCAAAACAAATAAATAAAGCATACAAAAATAGAATAAGTGGGTATACATTAATCAAGATTTTTTCCGAACTACGCTTTGTTTGATTCTCACTGGTGTGAGATACGTAGGCAACCCTCATCGGGTCCAACGCCGTTTTTCAAAATTAAATAAATATGACTTTAAATAAAATCGGGTGNTCAAAAAATTTCTGTGGTCTTAATAAAAAGAACGAATGTGCAGGATGAATATAGTTGAAAACATTCATTTCAAAGCAGTCGAGGAAATCCTTTTGGGACTCCATATGTGGTGGAGAAACTTGAGGGAGAATAGTAAAAAGTCGGTTGTAAAAGCTTTAGGGGACTTACTGGCCTTTTAAAGATCAAGCCGAGGTTGGACATCGTCGAAGCTATAATTCCGTTTTGGGATCCCGCCCACAATGTATTCCACTTCTCGGACTTTAAATTAACACCCACGCTGGAGGAAATAGCGGGGTATGCTGGTCTCAATGACAAGATCAACAGTCGGTACCCAGTGGCACCCAGGGCAGTGACTCCCCACAAGTTTCTGGATCTGTTGAACATTAGCCGGGACGTCCAAGACCCACATCTGTCCGAAGGTTTCTGTACTTTCTACTTTCTTTACAGACGTTATGGAGATCCCCAGGGTTACGAGGCTGGCAACACTGGTCTGACTCACAAAGATCAGGCTAAATGGGAAGCCCGTCGGGGGTTAGCTTTTGTGGTAGCATTCTTGGGCACCTTGATATGCCCAAGGAGCGACGGATGCATAGACATCGGACTTGTGGGGATGGCAGACTTCATGATGAAAAATTCCAATGGAACGTTGATACCAATGGTCTTAGCCGAGATATACCGTGCTCTAACAGTTTGCCAATCCGGGGGAAAATTCTTCGAGGGGTGCAACCTGCTCCTACAAATCTGGCTGACTGAACATCTCTGCCACCGACCAGGCTATATGAACTATGGTTTAACTGGTTTAAATTGCATCGAGGAACATAGCACTCGGGTAAAAGGTCACAAATTCCCAGAGGGCACGGAATCCTGGCGCTCTTATTTGAGATCACTAACCGCCAACCAAATCGAGTAGACATTCGGATGGCTCCCGCTCGACGAGGTAATCAATATGTCGGCTGAGGTTTGTTATCTCCTATTAATGCGCTTGCGAAGCATTCAACCATATGCCCCGCACCGGGTTTTACGCCAGTTAGGGAGGCAGCAGGGTGTTCCTTATGATGAGGATTTAAGCCAACAAGCCATTGAATTGTGCCCAAGAGCTGCATTCTCTGAAAGTAGGGTCCGCCAAATCTGGAATGAATGCCGGTTTTTAGAACCTCGAACTCGAGTGAGAGACTTATCAAAGGGGGAAGTGGAACCCGCTTACACCTCCTGGTACGGGGTAAGGGGCCGGGAACATCAAGAACAAGAACGACCCGCAAAAAGACCCCATGTACAGCAATTCACCGAGCAAACTCAAGAGCATTGGGCTTGGTTAGAAAAAGAGAACAGCTACCGAGCCACCATAAGCAAGCTCGAGGCCCAGGTCAGGGCAATCAAGTTCGAAAATACTCTGCAAACTGCCTCAATCGAAGGAGAGAAAAATTGATTAGTTCAAGAAAATGAAGCCCTCCGGGCCCGGATACAGGAACTGAAAATAGCTGCCGAGAACTCAGAAAGAAGCAGGACCGACGAAAGACTTATCACCGATTTGAGGCATAAAGTATGTAGTTATGGGAACGAGTTAGACAAAGCCGAAGAAGAACTGGCAGAAGTTCGGGCAAGACTAACAAGGAGTGAAGAAGAAAGAACAGGATTTATTCAGAAACTAAAAAAGAAGTATGACTAGGAAGTCATGGGTTTGAAAGTAAAGTTGGTCACCATCGAGAACGAAAGGGCCAAACAGGCAAAAGGGTTTAAAACAGAGATGGAACAGTGCTATGCCATGATGGCTCGGTTAGAAAGAGAGTTGCAACAATGGCAAAACCATAGTCACAAGGATGCCCAAACTCTAGAAGCAAGATCCCAACAAATCGGGCGCCTACTTCAAGAGAAAGGTATTATCAGGCGAAGGGTCCAAGAGATAGCTGACTACATCGTCATCAAATGTCAAGAATGCGAAGATATGACCCGATCCACTTTCTTCTCTGCCGTTATGANTGTCAAGTCTGTTTTCCGAGCTCCGAGTTGTTAACTTTCTGTAATCAAAAGCGTTTATTTAATGAATGAAAGTTTTCTCAGAATGAAGCTTTTTAGAAAATGATATGTTCTTTTTGGGGTTTAGCCATATTGAACTACGCAATGGTCTGATTCACGCGGTGCCGTGATACGTAGGCAATCCACATAAGATTCGATCATACCCATAAGAAATTAGCGGATGCAATAATCGGGGAAAGAAAATAACAACTGAGAGAAAAACAAACCAAGAGATAAGGTCGGGATGAAGTACACGGCTTTGGCAAAAACATATAGAAAAACACCAGGTGCACTCCATATCCTATACGGGCAATTTGTCTATGTTTTGACAAACTAACGTTTGCTGCTTAAACTCTTAAAGGTATTTTAAGGTGGTTGGTTTTGCGGTAACCTGGCTTCCCATCCTTACTTCACAAGATCGAAGGGAAGCATAGAAATGACTTCTGAAAATCACCTGCAAATCGTCAACTCCACCGTGGAAGACCTAAACCCCGTCGTTCCAACATCGGAGTCCGCAACAGCGGAAGAAAACAGGGCTCTACGTTGCCGCATGCTAGAAATGTGGGACGCATGGTCCAATGGTAGGTAACCACCTAGTACTATCCCGGGGTTCCCAGAAATAATTCCCAGAGCAGGAGGGACGTCAAACATCCCGATAATCTACCCGGCCACGCCATTTGGATATCCAAACATGTTGGCTCATTTTGTCGGAAGGCCTTCTGAGGTTCGCCCCCAGGCTTTGTTTTCTGGTACATATTCCAACCTTTTTACCACACCACCCATTTCTGCCACAGCCCCACCAACTATCTCCGGACCAAAGTTTGACCCACCGGCGTTTTCATTCCAAACACCATCCGTCCATCAGGACGTTGCTCATACTGCTCCCAATGCATATCTCCAACAAGCTCAGCCCGAGTTCGCCTTGGGAAAGGATAAGAAAATCTTTGAAAGTGAAGAAAGAACCCGAAAAATGAGGAGTATTGAACAAAGCCTCAAGAAAATGCAAGGGCTAAGCTGGCAGAAAAGTATCTCCTACGCAGATTTGTGCATGTTCCCGCACGTCCATCTACCTCCCGGGTTCAAGACCCCCAAATTTGAAAGATATGACGGGCATGGAGACCCCATAGCCCACCTGAAAAGATACTGCAACCAACTCAGGGGAGCAGGCGGGAAGGAAGAACTTCTCATGGCCTATTTTGGGGAGAGTTTAACAGGAATTGCATCGGAATGGTATATGGACCAAGATATCTGCCGCTGGCATATATGGGACGACTTAGCCCGGGACTTTGTTCGAAAATTTTAATACAATATTGACATCGCCCCCGATAGAAACTCATTGTCCAATCTTAAATAGAAACCCTCAGAGAGTTTCAAGGAATACGCCATCAAATGGCGTGAGCAAGCATCCAGAGTCA
>ML390933.1:0-11634 GCA_005239525.1 Nicotiana knightiana
AACATTAATATTTATAGCAAAATAGTATAGAATTTGGGTGTGGTCAAAAAATAGTTGTTCACATTCCTCGGATCAAAGCAGGATATACTAGATGGATGACTTCAATCTCGTCCTGAATAGTCCACATCCTCCCCGTTTGTGCACTTTTGGATTCAATCTTCTCTTTCCTTTTTTTGTTTTGTTATTTTTTTTGATCGAAACTTCTTCTTTTGGTCGTCTCGAGTTCCAATGTCCTAGAAACGTAATCTGCACAAAATCAAAATAAACAAACGAAATTTTCTGCCTCAGTTTTCACTAGGAAAATTTCGTGAGTTATTGTAACGAAATCCATGCTACTTCATTATTGAAATCAATGAAAAGCAGGGACTGGTGCACTCAGAGTTATTACAGACTATGGAGTGGATACCCTATATCTGAAAGCAAGATCAACTAGGGGTTGGGAGCACTATGTTGCAAAATAAAATCAACTAGGGATTGTGTACCCTATGTTGGAAAAGAAATCAACCAGGGAGTGTATACCATTGATTTGAAAAGAAATCATCAACCAGGGAGTGTATACCCTTGATTGGAAAAGAAATCATCAACCAGGGAGTGTATGCCCTTGATTGGAAAAGAAATCATCAACTAGGGAGTGTATACCCTGCGTCGGGAAAGGAAATCAACCACAGGGTGTATACCCTTGATTGGAAAAGAAATCATCAACCATGGAGTATCTACCCTTGATTGGCATCGACTACGGGAGTTGGGAAAAGAAATAAACTAGGGAGTGTATACCCTTGATTGGAAAAGAAATCATCAACCAGGGAGTGTATACCCTTGATTGGAAAAGAAATCATCAACCAGGGAGTGTATACCCTTGATTGGAATCGACTACGGGAGTGTATACCCTGCGTCAGGAAAAGAAATCAACCAGGGAGTGTATACCCTTGATTGGAAAAGAAATCATCAACCAGGGAGTGTGTACCCTTGATTGACATCGACTACGGGAGTGTATACCATGCGTCGGGAAAAGAAATCAACCAGGGAGTGTATACCCTTGATTGGAAAAGAAATCATCAACCAGGGAGTGTATACCCTTGATTGGAAAAGAAATCATCAACCAGGGAGTGTATACCCTGCGTCGGGAACATGTGTGGTTGGGGATTGGAGGCCTCAAACTACTTTGAGTCATTTTCAACTTCAATTCTTCTCACTTTTATTTTTCTTTTCTTTCTTTCTTTTCCCCCTTTTTATTTATCTTTTTTCTTATTTTTATGCATGCGGAAAAAGATTTCTTGGAGGAAACTTCCCTTTCTTTGAAGTTAATGCTGCAGAGATCCTTCTAGCCCTTGCACAATTTCTTTTGGTTGCACCTGCTTGTTGCATGGTTGCTTTCGAGTTGCACCTGTTTCAAATTTTCAAACAAAGAACGACTTGTTAGTTTGGAATGGTGGTTGGTTTTGCGGCCTTGATTTTCAACTGCTTGATCTTAGTTCTTTTGATGAAGATTTCAACCACTTGCTTGCTTGTTTGCTGGGGATTGAGTTTCATCCCTCATCCCCGGGACCTTGGCTTTCCCGATTTAACCATGGCGATCGGTCACGTGGGACCCAACATTTTTGTTTGGCCTTTGTAGGCTTTTCACTTGCTTTTTCTTTTGGATTTCCAGGGTATCGAGGAGGGGGGGAGTTTTGTCCCCTCAAATTCTGCTGCGACGGTTGGTCGTGCAGGACTTAACCTTTCCAGCTTTATTTTGCCTTTATTGGCCTTTCACTTCTCACTTTTCTTCCAGCTGTAACTTTAGGATATTTGGGATATTTCAGCTTTTCAAACCTTGCCAAGATGGTTAGCTATGCGGGGCTCAACCTTTCAACTTCATTCGCCTTTATAGGCACTTCAATTTGGTTTTCTCCTTTCAAGGTTTTGAGTTTGGAGTATCGGCCGCTATGGCCAGTCGGGATCGACTCGATGCCCCTGACGAGGCTGGGTGCCTTTTGCATATCGACCCGTGTCAAATGAGAGCCCTGTAAATCAATCTTGCCATACTTTCTCTGCCTTAGTTTCGGGACAGAGTTAGACCGAAAAACCTTGCCCCGGACTGCGTCCATGTCAGTGACCCATTATCCTTTTCGATCAGTGGTGCCCTTTACGGGTTTTCACCAACGAACCTCTCTCATTTCTCTTCTCACCATCGCCTTGTAGTGCTCTTTGCAATTTTTCACTAGCAAGACTCTCATTTTTAATTTCTCTTCTTACTGTCGCCTCACGGTGCCTGTGTGGGTTTTCACCAATGAGACTCTCTCATTTTAATTTCCCTCATTTACTTGTATTTGGATCCAAATAAATGTATCCTCCAATTTTGGACTTCTTTGCCGATTGATCGGAAGGACTTGAACAGGGTTTTTGATGAAAAGAATTTGTGTTGAATTACAACTTTGGAACCTTTAAGGCGACACATCGCCAAATCTTAACACTTACCTCAGCTTAAACTCTTCGGAAAATGTGGATTTTTATTTTAGTGTGACTGAACCCCAGGTAGAGGCTACCTACGTATCCTTTCGGAATCAAGTCGAACGTTGTTCAGGGAAACATTTTTGTTTTTGTTTTTTTTTCGAATAACACTTTCGAGCTCCAAAGAGGGTAATCAAAGAAGAGTAACCGGCTCAAAGGGTTTGCAAAAGGTTTAATGGTGTTTGGCGAGAATGAAAGCCTTTGCCACCTCAGTCGGAGAACTTTTAACATTATATGGAGGATCAAACGTAGTACCTTTTGAATGCATCTGCATTGACAGCCATTTCAGGGTCATTTCCTTTGATGTCTCCCAGGTATAACGCTCCTTTTGGTAGCTATTTCCTTACGATGTACGGACCATTCCAATTCGGGGCGAATTTTCGTTTTACCTCTTCGTGGTACGGGGGGATGAATCTTAAGACAAGTTTCCCCACTTAGAAGTTCCTAGGCCGCACTTTCTTGTTGTAAGCGCAGGCTATTCTTTGCGGGTATAATTGCCCGTGGCACACTGCGGCTATCCTTTTCTCATCAATCAAAGTTAATTACTCCAGTCGGGTGTTGACGCACTCATTGTCCTCAATTTTTGCTTCGACAATAATCTGAAGGGAAGGAATTTCGACTTCTGCAGGTATTACGGCTTCAGTGCCATAAACCAATAGGTAAGGGGTAGCTCCAACCGACGTGCGCACGGTCGTGCGATATCTCAACAATGCAAAAGGCAGCTTTTCGTGCCATTGCCTGGATGTTTGAATCATTTTCCTGAGAATTTTCTTAATTTTTTTGTTTGCTGCTTCAATGGCGCCATTGGCTTTGGGCCGGTAAGGGGTCGAGTTGCGGTGTGTGATCTGGAACTGTTCACATACCTGCCCCATCAAGTTGCTGTTCAGATTCGCTGCACTGTCGATAATGATAGTTTTTGGGATACCAAAACGACTAATGATATTGGAATGCACAAAATCCACCATCGCTTTCTTAGTGACAACTTTGAATGTGACTGCCTCGACCCATTTTGTGAAATAGTTGATAGCAACCAAGATGAATCTGTGCCCGTTTGAGGCCCTTGGCTCGATTGGACCGACACCATCCATTCCCCAAGCAACAAACGGCCAGGGTGCTGACATAAGATGCAGCTCTGATGGTGGTGCATGGATTAAGTCGCCATGTATTTGACACTTATGGCACTTCCGGATGAAACCGAAACAATCTTTCTCCATGGTCATCCAATAATATCCAGCCGCAAGATTTTCTTTGCGAGGGCGTACCCATTCATATGGGGACTGCATACTCCTGAATGCACCTCGCTCATAATCCTTTCGGCTTCTTTGTCATCTACGCATCTTAATGGATTTAGATCGGGAGTCCTTTTATACAGTACTTCCCCACTTAGGAAGAAACTGCTGGCGAGCCTTCGGATGGTTCTCTTTTGGTCTTTGTTGGCCTGCTCTGGATATTCTTTTGTCTTCAAAAATATTTTAATATCATGATACCATGGTTGGACATCGGGTTCTACTTCGACCGTGTTGCAATAACCATGTTTTTCCTTGATTTGGATCTCCAATGGGTCTATATGAACATTACCCGGATATGGAAGCATTGCAGCCAGGGTGGCCAGTGCATCGGCTAATTCATTGTGGCCCTAAGGAATATATCTGAACTTGACTGCTCTGAATCGCTTACTAAGATCCTCCACATGCTGTCTGTGGGGAAGGAGCTTAACATCTCGAGTTTCCCACTCTCCCTGAGCCTGCTTAATTATCAAATCAGAGTCCCCCATGATCAATAACTCTTCTACATCCATGTCAATGGCCATGTTCATGCCCATTATACAAGCTTCATATTCAGCAGTATTGTTTGTGCATAAGAAACAGAGGCGGGCCGTGGCAGGGTAGTGTTGTCCTGTGGGCAAAATCAAGATTGACCCTATCCCAATACCTTTTGCATTGGCTTCTCCGTCGAAGAACATTTTCCAGGTGTCAGCGCCTTCCGAGATTACTTCGACGGAAATGACTTCTTCATCTGGAAAATAAGTGCTCAAGGGTTGGTATTCATCATCAACCGGATTTTCAGCTAGATGATCGGCCAATGCTTGGGCTTTCATTGTTGTGCGAGTGACATAGACAATGTCGAATTCTGTGAGCAAGATTTGCCATTTTACTAATCTCGCGGTGGGCATTGGCTTTTGGAATATGTACTTCAAAGGATCCAGCCTCGTGATGAGGTAGGTGGTATAAGCCAACAAATAATGTCGTAGCTTCTGAGCAACCCAAGTTAGAGCGCAGAAAGTCCTTTCTAACTGAGAATACTTGGCCTCGTATCTTGTAAACTTCTTGCTTAAGTAATATATGTCATACTCTTTCTTCCTGGTTGCATCATGCTGCCCAAGAACACACCCAAAGGAATTTTCTAGCACTGTCAGGTATAGGAACAAAGGTTTCCCAGGTTCTGGTGGGACTAACACTGGAGGATTTGACAGATTCTTTGATCTTGTCGAAAGCGTCCTGGCACTCGTCTGTCCATTTGATGGCTGCATCTTTTTTGAGCAGCTTGAATATAGGCTCGCATGTGGATGTCAACTGAGAGATGAACCTGCTGATGTAATTCAACCTACCCAGCAGACTCATGACTTCCTTCCTGGTTCTTGGGGGTGGAAGATCCCGAATAGATTTTATCTTTGTCGGGTCTAGCTTGATGCCCCGTCGACTGACTATAAATCCCAGTAATTTTCCGGATGGAACTCCGAAAGCGCATTTGGTTGGGTTTAATTTCAAATCATATTTGCGCAGGCGTTCGAAGAATTTCCTCAAATTCTGCACATGGTCACTTTGGGTTCTGGACTTAATGATTATATCATCCACGTAACCTCAATTTCCTGATGCATCATGTCGTGGAATATGGCGGTCATGGCCCTCATATAAGTTGGCCCAGTGTTCTTTAAACCAAATGGCATGACCCGGTAACAGTATGTTTCCCAGGTTGTAGTGAAGGCTGTCTTTTCTGCATCCTCTTCATTCATCAACACCTGGTGATATCCCGCATAACAATCGAATAAAGACTTTACCTCATGTCTGGCATAATTGTCAACTAGGATATGTATGTTTGGCAGTGGAAAATTATCTTTGGGACTTTGTTTATTCAGATCTCGGTAGTCGACACATACTCGAACCTTTCCATCCTTTTTAGGCACCGGAACCACATTGGCCAGCCAGGTGGTGTATTGGACCACTCAGATTACTCCAGCCTTTAGTTGTTTAGCGACCTCTTCTTTGATATTGTCACTCATGTCTGTTTTAAATTTCCTCTGCTTTTGTTGGACAGGTGGATGACCGGGGTAGTTTGGCAATTTGTGTACCACCAAGTCCATAATTAGTACGGGCATGTCGTCGTAGGACCAAGCAAACACGTCTTTGAATTCAAATAGGATTTGAATCAAGGTGTCCCTAGTCCTTTCGTCCATGTGGACGCTTATCATGGTTTCTCGAATCTCCTCTTCACTGCCCAAGTTAACGGGTTCTGTTTCGTTTAAGTTTGGCTTAGGCTTATTCTCGAATCGTTCCAATTCTCGATTTATTTCTCCAAAAGCCTCTTCTTCGTCATATTCCGGTTCTTGATTCATTATTTCGAGGTTAGACGGCGTATTAAGATCAGAGCATGAAGTCTCTAAGCATATCATATTTTTTAAGGCCGCATTATTAGGATTGAAAAAATAAGAAAAGTAAACAAAAATCAGAAAGAATAATAGACGATGAAATTTTGATTTCATTTCATTGAATTTGAACATAGGAGGGTTTACATTGGAATTTAAAAGGCAAGAAATTAAAAACACTTGAGTTACACCCTGAAATAACTCATAGTGCAGAAAGGATGGCAAAAGCTGAACTACCGGGACTCCAGCCTGACGGGGAATGGAGTAGCCT
Source organism: Nicotiana knightiana (assembly GCA_005239525.1). Lineage (NCBI taxonomy): Eukaryota > Viridiplantae > Streptophyta > Magnoliopsida > Solanales > Solanaceae > Nicotiana > Nicotiana knightiana. The sequence continues at coordinate 6,405 of ML390933.1, forward strand.
TCCAGTTTTGCAACTTGGCATCAGGCCCCATATACTCCACTTCGGCAGTGCTGGAGCCTTCTACTGGTTGGACCATATGGGCCTCATACAACATATGTCTCATTGCTCCGCATATTTCTTCGGCCGTGAAAGCCTCTTCCTCCACGTATTTTGGCTTGACAAATGATGCGGTGATGTGTGGGATCGGCCGAGGCAATACCCAACTATTTTTCTTACGTTGGTCAGCCCATTGTTCATCGTCGGGAGTAACTTGAAACCCTATGCCAAAGAACTTTTTATTGGTAGGCAAGGTGATAGGTTATTTAATGCCTTGCAAGGACACCCCGAGCCCTTTTCCAGGTGTGTACCCATGTTTAATCATGTTGTTAGTGACCATAATTGATGTGTTTGATAGGAAGGGTTGAGGGCACGGGGTTCCTTCCTCATGCTGGTCCGCAATCACAATCTCGAAAGCCTGGTAGACTATGTGCTCGCTGCCTTCTCTTGCTTCCAGGCAGGGGACTGACGGGTCCCTGTAAATCGATTGCTCGTCCTCTCCATGAACAAAAATTTCCGGTCTTCATATTCGAACATAACCATCTAGTGAAGAGTAGATGGCATTTCCCCTACTGCATGGATCCAAGGCCTTCCCAGGAGATAATTGTAGGAAGTATCCATATCCATAACGTGGAATGTCACTTCAAAATCTACAGGGACGATTGTCAAGACCAAATCAATCTCCCCGATCGTGTCTCTCTTGATACCATCGAATGCGCGGACGCACACATTGTTGGGCCTAATTCTCTCAGTCCCGATCTCCATTCTTGTAGGGTCGAGAGAGGGAAAATATCAACCATAGATCCGCCGTCCATCATAACTCTTTTCACGTAGTAACCTTCTCATTTAACAGTTAGGTGGAGAGCTTTGCTGTGGGAAACCCCTTCTGGGGGAAAGTCATTCTTGCTAAATGAGATCCGGTTGATTTCAAAAAATCGCTCTGCCATTCTTTCCATTTGCTCAAATGTGGTCTCAGCCAGAACATATGCTTCATTAAGTGTTTTGATCAGGATTTTTTGATGCTCGTTTGAATTTATCAGAAAGGATAGAAGTGAGACCTGAGTGGGGGACTTTCTGAGCTATTCAATTATGGCGTATTCAGCGGTTTTCATATTTTTGAAGAATTCTTCTGCCTCTCTGGCACTGATCGGCCTTTTAGGCGAAAAGCGTTTCTGCTTGCTTTTGTTCAGTTCTTCCAGGTTGAGGTATTTCTCTGATGAGTTTATATCACTTGTTTCCCAAGTAATTTCTTTTCCTTTGTACGTCACCACTGTCTTGATGTAATTCCAGGGGACGTCAGTAGTATTCTTCATGGGAGTCCGCGACGCACGGCTAATAACTACGCGCTCTTTCAGCCTTGGTTAATTTATTTGCCTCGCGCCACATACGTCCCTTTCGGCATGTACATTTTTGGAGTGTTCATTATTGCCTTGTTGAATTGTAACCTCCCGGGAGGGCTCAAACCACTTTGTTCCTTCCTGGGCGCCTTGGGATGTAAAGAACATAGTCTTTAGAGGGTCCCCTATTTATTTCGGTCTCAGCCTTCTCCGTGACCTGGGGGACGGGGTTAATCTTTTTCATCTCTTTGACTGGTTTGGGTGCCGCCTTGGGCTTTCTTTCCACATCTGCGATGGCGATGATGACCTTTAGAGCTGGATCAAAATCCTGGTCCTCGCAAATCATAACGATGACGGGCCCATGATTGTGAGTGGGTAGTGGATTGTTCGTCACATAGGGAGCTTCTTCCTCCCTTAACACCACTTTCTTTTGTTATATAAGGCTTTCCACGGCTCTTTTGAGGGTTCAACACTCCTCCGTGTCATGCCCTCCTGCTCGAGAATGGTAGGAACAATTAGTTCCCGACTTGTATGATGCTGATGCTGGGTTTTGCCTGGTCGGAGGTACGGGTTGTAGAAGCCCCATCTGGACTAATTTTGGGAAGATGCTTGAATACAACTCCCCGATAGGAGTGAAGTTGGGTCTCCTTGGTGTTTCACGGGGGTAGGTGTTGTACAGGTAGTTTTGGGGAGGGCGTGGATTATATGGAGCTGGGGGAGGATGGTTGTTTCTCGTGGGTGGAGCTCTATTCTGATTGTATTGTTGTTGCGGCTTGGAATGCGGCTGAGCGTTCATTACCGCATAGGGAAAAGGGGCGTAGCATAAGCTACGTCGTGGAGAGGATAGTAATGTTTGGAAGCTTTGGGAAATGGACGTGGGTATTGTCGAGGCTTCCTGACATCGGAAACCATCATGGCCCCTTCTTCTTTCTTTTTTCTGTTGGCTGCACTCTTGGATCCGCTTTGGATGTCCTGAGAGGTTGCTCTTATGGCAGATTGGCTCAGGATACGACCAGTTTTTAGACCATTCTCCAACATTTCTCCAATTTTGATTGCTTCTGCAAATGGTTTGCCCATGGTGGACATCATATTTTGGAAGTAATCAGCTTCCTGTGCTTGTAGAAAGAAAATGACCATTTCAACCTCATCCATCGGAGGTTTGACCCTAGAGGCCTTCTCGCGCCATTTGATGGCGTACTCTCTGAAACCCTCTGAGGATATCTTTTTGAGATTTGATAGAGAGTTCCTATCGGGAGTGATGTCCATATTGTATTGGAATTGCCGGACAAAGTCTCATGCCAGGTCATCCTATATGTGCCAACGGGATATATCCTGGTCCATGTACCATTCTGATGTAATCCCCGTCAAGCTTTCTCCAAAATATGCCATGAGAAGTTCCTCTTTCCCACCTGCTCCCCTGAGCTGGTTGCAGTACCTTTTCAGATGAGCTATGGGGTCCCCATGTCCGTCATATTTTTCGAACTTGGGGGGTTTTAAGCCCAAGAGGTAAGTGGATGTGCGGGAACATGCACAAGTCCGCATATGAGATGTTTTTCTGCCCGCTCAGCCCCTGTATATTCTTGAGGCTATGTTCAATAACCTTCATTTTCTGAGTCATTTCTTCGTGCTCGGGGCTTTTCTTATCTTGTTCCAAAGTGACCTCAGGCTGAGGTTGTTGGGGGTATGCATTGGGAGTAACATGAGTGGTATCCAGTTGGACGGATGGTGTTTGGAATGTGAATGCTGGCGGCTCAAAACTTGGCCCAGAGATAGTCGGTGGAGCCGTGGCAGAGATTGGTGGTGCGGTGAAGATGTTGGAAGACACACCAGAAAACTGGGCCTGGGGGCGAACCTCAGAAAGCCTTCCGGCAAAGTGAGCCGACATAGTTGGATATACAAACGGTGTGGTCGGGTAACTTATGGGGATGTTGAATGTCCCGCCTGCCCTGTGAATTATCTCTGGGAAACCCGGGATGGTTCTGGGCAGTTCCCTACCATTGGACCATGCGTCCCACATTTCCATCATGCTATAACGCAGATTCCCGTTTTCTTCAGTTGTTGCTGACTCAGATGTTGGGATGGCTGGATTTAGGTCTTCCACGGAAGAGTTGACGATTGACAAGTGACTTTCAGACGTCATTTCTATGCTCCCTTTTGATCTAGTGAAGTAAGGATGGGAAGCCAGGTTACCGCAAAACCAACCACCTAAAAATACCTTTAAGATCGAACCAACAAAATGTTAGGTTGAAACATTTATCACATAGGCAATCACACGTTTGGGGTATGCAATGCACCTAAGCAATTAAATGCTTTTCTATATGTTTTTGCAACAATTGTGTATTTCATCCCGACTTTATTTCTGGATTTTGAACTTTTCTTTCCTTTGTTATTATTTCCGCCCTTTTATTCCTCGCTCGGTTCCCTTTCTTATGGTTATGATCAAATCCTATATGGATTGCCTATGTATCACAGCGCCGCGTGAATCAGATCATCACGTAGTTCATGCAATAAATACCAAAGGACATAAACATTTTCGAATTTTCATTCATTACGAAAAAAATTTCAGCTTTCATTCATTAGAAAAGACTCCGACATATTTTCTTGGAAATTTTAAAGAAACTACAAAGACTTAAAGTACACTCAAATAGGAAAATGAAATACAGACTCGAAAAGGACATCAAGAATACATAAGTGCCTCTACTGCTCCAGGGGCCCGCGGGCCATCATTCGGTCTTGCCACGGGCCTACATACCAAACCTTGCTGGAGGCGGTGTAGGTCGTCCATTATCTTGTGGACGAATATCATTACTGCCAAGAAGAAGGTGGTCTAAGTCATATCTTCACACTCTTGGCATTTTGTGACAATATAATTTGCAATTTCTCTGACCCTCTGCCTGATAACACCCTTTTCCTGGAGTAAGCGCCCGATCTGTTGAGACCTAGCCTCTAGAACTTGGGCGTACTTATGATTCTTTTCTTGCAATTGTTGCAAGCCTTCCTCCAACTGAGCCATCATGGTATAGCATTGTTCCCTGTCTGCCTTGAACCTTTTTGCCTGTTTGGCCATTTCGTTCTCGAGGATGGCCACCTTTTCCTTCAAGTCTGTGACTNATATCTGGGCCCGGAGAACTTCATTTTCTTAGGTTAACCTATTTTTCTCCCCTTCAATTGTGGTGGTTTGTAGAATGTTTTCAAATTTTATTTCCCTGATATGGGCTTCCAAATTGCTTATGGTAGCTTGGTAGTTATTTTCCTTTTCTAACCAAGCCCAGTGCTCTTGTGTTTGCTCGGTGAATTGTTGCAGGTGGGGTCTCTTTGCGGGTCGTTCTTGCTCTTGATGCTCTCTGCCTCTTATGCCATACCAAGAAGTGTAGGCGGGCTCCACTTCCCTCTTAGATAAATTTCTCACCGGAGTTTGAGGTTCTAAAATCTGCACTCGTTCCAGATTTGACGGACCCTGCCTTCAGGAAATCCAGCTCTCGGGCATAACTCAATGGCTTGTTGGCTTAAGTCCTCGTCATGAGGAACACCCTGTTGTCTTCCCAACTGGCGTAAGACCCAGTGTGGGGCATATGGATGAATGCTTCGTAGGCCCATTAACAGAAGATAGCAAACCTTAGCAAAGATATTGATAACCTCACCGACAGGGAGCCACCCAAACATCCACTCGATTTGGTTGGTAGTCAATGAACTCAAGTATGAGTGCCAGGCTTCCGTGCCCTCAAGAAATTTGTGGCCCTTTACCCGAGTACCATGTTCCTCGATACAATTCAAATTGGTTAAGCCGTAGTTCATGTAGCCTGGGCGGTGACAGAGGTGCTCGACCAACCAGATTTGTAGAAGCAGGTTGCACCCCT
>ML390934.1:0-31760 GCA_005239525.1 Nicotiana knightiana
TACCCCAGATTATATTTGCAGCGCCCGTTTAGTCTTTCTATAAAACATAGTTGAGCGTGATCACCATCCTATGATAAATATGAGAACTTCCTAATCACTTCCGAGCCACAAGCAACTGCTTACTCAACCAGCTATGAACTTTTCATTTGATACCATCTAGAAGTAAAATCACTATACATCACATGCCTCTCACGCCAGAAGAAAATATACATATCTAACCGAGGTAGAAGCCATCTAGGACTCTCCGAATCCCATTTTAACAAAACCAAACCGTTAGGACTGAATCCTTCTCGTTCAACCAAGCTACGCAGGCTGTCAAAATCCAAGAGCATTGCCCCGAATCACACGTAGAACCTTACCACATCATAAGAACCTAAAGAACTAATCTTACTCATTACCATGCTGATCCAATCTACTACCAAGCTATCCTATTTCTCCGAGTTCCTTCTGAATTATCTTCTAATTGATTCTTGTCTTTGCCATAGTACCAAAATCCTCAACCAGCAATCACCATGCAAGACCCTAGCATAGAACCACATCGCCCAAAGGCTCATAAGTCGCTGGATATCTCTTAAGCACCCCAAATGTACCACATCTCAAATACTCACTCTAAAGAGGCTTTCTATGAATTTAAACTATTCTTCCCCTTTCATGATACAAAAATTTAGATTCCATAATAATATAGAAATGCCACAAGTCTTGACACCTTCCAATGTAAATCTCAGTTTCTAGCCAAACACACATCTTGAAGATCCCTAATTATTATATATAAACCTTGAATCCATCAGAAACGTTCTCGAGAGTCATCCACTCTACGCAAATCTCAATTAAACTGATCAAACAGATCGAACGGTTTGTGCCCCCATTAACACACCAATACCCAAGGGAGTAACCCACACCCCTAAACAACCAAGAAAGTTCCTACCCCACACACACTACACCTTTTACAAATACAACTCAATCATTCAATAGATTCCATTTTCCCACAGAGTATAATACATCACAACATGCAGTATATGAACCTGAACTTGATGGCAGATTTAACACTGGAACTGTGGTCAAAGCAATCTTGAGCTTCTGGAAGCTCTCCCCACACTCGTCTGACTACCTGGATACCTTTACTGGATACCACGTGCCCCAAGATTGCTACCGAACTGAGCAAAAATTCACACTTGGAGGACTTCACATAAAGCTCCTCTTCCCTCAATCTCTATAATACTATCCTCAAATGCTGAGCATACTCCTCCTGGCTAAGAGAGTACACCAGGATGTCATAAATGAACACAATAACAAAAGGATCCAAATACAGCTGAAATATGTTGTTCATCAAATGCATGAACACTGCTGAGGCATTGGTCAACCCAAAAGACATCACCAAATACTCATAACACAACAGGTAGATCCACTTCCCTCCACAACCAAACTACATGAGAGCTCCTTCAATACACTCACAACTCGAGGCCATATGCCAACTCAAGACAGAAGTCAAACACTCAATAGTCCTTGCTACATCTCCGGCCAATTCTTTTCGTCACGATTAAACAATCTGAACACATCTCCCCATCGATTCACACACGCCACGTAGTCATGCAGTCACAAAATCCCACCAATTAGAACACGAACGGACATATAAGTCCCAAATGCATGTGTTCACACAATCAAAATCTTAACACTCATGCTACAGACAAAACACGGCCTCAAGTCCTCCAGATTGGCCCATTATCAACATGCTAAAAATCACATCTCATCCATGTAAATCACAAGTAATTGATGCACGGAAGATACCGAGCGCCCACGTGCGCATTCAAATACATGAAAGGAATTCAAAGATCTACGCTTTTAGCTGAATAAATGGATTCGCACGACAAGAATTCAAAATGGGAGATTTTTCCTAAGGGTTCTGCAGCCTCTCGAAGATAAGTACGGATGTCTTCGTACCGATCCGCAAGACTCGACTGAAGTTGCTCATGACCGGTGAGTCCTATGTAATCTAGGCTCTGATACCAACTTGTCACGACCCCAAATCTACTGGCTTTGATGGCGCCTATCGTAGCACTAGGCTAGCAAATTTGCTGTGCATAATATAAGGAACTTATCATTTAATTCAATAACGCGATTTATCATAAAACTTCCACTTTTAATATTTCATAAGTATGGATAATCAAGGAAAACCATCTAAGCAATATCCCAAAACAAGGAGTCAACAGTCATGAGCAACTAAATGGAACACAGAATTTGACATGATTTCCTTAATACAACAAGTCTAGGAAATGTAAATAACGACAAAATAGGAGAAGAAGGGTGGGGTTGCGAACGTCGTGCAGCTACCTCATAGTCTCCGGTAAATATCGCTACAATATCGCTACAGCGTGCAGTATCGTTGTGACGTGCATCCCGATCCATATATCGTTGCGGCGTGCAGCCCGATCCATATATCAATGTAGCGTGCAGCCTGATCCATATATATATATATATATATATATATATATATATATATATTGTTGCGACATGCAACCCAATCCATATATCCTCATAATCAGGCCCTCGGCCTCACTCAGTCATCAACCTCACCAGCCACTCGAGCGTTTCAGTAAAATCAGGGGACTCAGCCCAAAAGAAAATTTCATATGTTTTAAAATAGAGTAGTGAAACTGAATCAAACAGTACACAGGAAAAATCATGGTTGAGGATATGCTTTCAAATCAAAACTGTGTGAGGACAATAGTAGAAATACCCTTGAGGGTCAAAACGGGTCGGCACAAGGCCCCAAACATGGGTTATAGCCCAAAACATAGTAATAATCTCAAAAATACGAAATAACATATGATTTCCAGTCAAATACGCGGCTTAATAGTTTCTACGGGATGGACCAAGTCATAATCCCTACCGATGCACACCCACACGCCCGACACCTAGCATGTGCGTCACCTCATTTCTCAAAACAATACGAAATACCGGGGTTTCATACCCTCAGGTCTAGATTTAAAATCGTTACTTACCTCAAACCGGATGAAAAAATACACCGCGATGCCTTTTCTCCTCGACTCGGCCTCAACGCGCCCCGAATCTATTCAAAACAGATTCATATCATCAGAATATGCTAAAGGAACAAAGCCCACTTGAAAATAACCAATTTACATCAAAAATCCCAAAATTGGCCAAACCCGACCCCCCGGGCCTGCGTTTCGGATTGTGATAGAAATCACAAAACTAGAATCCTTACGCTCTCACGAGTTCATGCATACCAAATACATCAAAATCGGACCCCGAATGTCCCCTCAAATCTCCAATTTCAAGTCCTAATCTCCCAAATTTCCCCACTAAAACGTGATTAAACAATTAAATAACGGCCATAAACACGAGATACAAGGTCCAAGTAGCTTACCTTACTGAATACACTTAATTCCCCCTTCAAATCCCAGATCTAAGATCCAAAATCCGTCAAAAATGGTGAAGAAATGAGTGAAATTTTGCGAAGCCAACCTTATATAGGTTCTGCCCAGCACTCTTGCACTTGTGACTCCATGATACGCACCTATGGCGCACACCTGCGGAAAATCCCTCGTAGGTGCGGATTTTCACTTAAAACCAAATTCCGCATATGCGGCCTTCTACACGCACCTGCGCTCCCAGGCCAGGCTCCCTAATTCTGCATCTCTGCAAGGTAGTCCGCACCTGCGCCTTCGCTCCTGCGACTCCCTATCCGCAGGTGCGGCTACACCAGAAGGCCTGCACCCACAGCCAATTTACTACATCTTTCCAACTTCCAACCTTCCGAAATCAATCCCGATCCTCTCGGGGCCTCAACCAAAAGTTCCAACAAGTCATATATCAATATTCCAACTTAGTCGAACCCTCAGAACACTCAAAATAACAACAAAACACCAAATCAAATCCACAATTCAAGCCTAAGGATTTCTAAACTTCCAAAATCCGCAGACGATGTTGAAACCACCCACACACGTCCGAATGACCTGAAAATTTGCACATACATCCCAAATGACGCTACAAAACTGTTCCAACTTTCGGAATTTCATTCCGACCCCGATAGCTAGTTTTCCACTGCCAACCAGAATTTGCCAAAAATCCAATTCTGCCAATTCAAGCCTAATTCTGCTCTGGACCTCTGAATGACATTCCGAACACACTCCTAAGTCCCAAATCACCTAATGAAGCTATCCAAGACACAAAAACCACATTCCGAGACCATTTACCTATGAGTCAACTTCCAGTTGACTTTTCCAACTAAATCACCAATTTAAGAGACTAAGTGTCTAGTCTCTCTCCACAACCATTCCGAACCTGGACCAATCAACCCAACGCAACACAAAAGAGCTGAACCAAATAAGAATGAAGCAGAAATGGGGAAAATAGGGCTAAAATCTCGGAACGGCCGGCCGGGTCGTTACATTCTCCTCCACTTAAACATATGCTCATCCTCAAACGTGCCAAGAGTTGTTCCAAAAGCCATCAAAATCTCATAATAGCCTGACCACGCACATATCGGAGCTGATCCCACGTCACCCTATTCCGCATAGGTCCAATAGCACTACATAGCTAAAATTTCGTAATCCAACCTTACCCATAGACCTTAGAACCAAATTTCCACTTCTGAAATAACTTATAAGATCAAAGTCCCACAACTATAAACTGAATAAGTCTGAACACGTTGTATCAAGCCATATTCGTAACCCAAGATGTAATCACATGAAATACCACATGTCTCAAACACTCATAGAGATAACTCATAATCACAATAGCTACTCAAAATGACCCAATACCATGAAATAATGTCTTATCAAGAAAATCCTCATTCTAACACTTTCATATACAGCCAATGATAAAAAACAATAGAAACTAGCAACCATTCGTAGGATCAACAAGTGATGGAACTCCTTCTCTTCGACGGGAAATATAGAAAAATTTCTAAGCCGATCAGCATCAATATCCTCCCAAATATAACACGACCAGACCCAGTAGCACCCATTCCAGGTCGGGTGGCCTCTTCTCATCTACCACAACAACTCTAGTGACATGATGCATCAATACAGCTAAAAGCCACAACCCGTGCAGTCCGTGCACAAATATACAACATCCCAAATGTACTCAAATCATGGAAAAAGTGACTCCACTGCGAGAGCTATATCGCAAGCTCACCAGTATCACCATAACACAATGATGAGGAACCTATCACACATCGTAGAACCAGAACACACAAATATAACTCGAAGGATCATACCTCCACAAAACTTCACTGCAATGAGTGACCCCATCCCAAACACTGGTCCACCTAAAATACTTTGAGCCACCTTGCTCAAAATCAATAACCATGCGCAATTTGACATCAAGTACTCAAAGTGAATTGACATAACCACGGGGATTCGGATGATAACATGCCACATGAACCCGAAAGCACATAACTAATACGTCTCAATCTCTCAATACCCAACTACTTACCTTCCTCAAATCTCGCTACAAAGCCCAAATATATCCGCACCATATGTGCATATAACCAACAATCACAACTCCTCACAACACTGAAGGGTAACTCATAGATCACTCCAGAACACGAATAAACTCAATGACAATCGAATGGTACATCCCTCAACAATAGCAATTTGGAGACGAAAATTCCGAGCCGGTGTAGAACACACACCTATAATGGCCTACCAATGAACCCTAAGTCAACTTTGGACACCCACAACAGATAGATAACTCTCAGAAAGCGCAAAATGATTGAATCATGGCACATACTAACATCTGACTAGCTTTGCTTATATCTTCACAGTCCACAGCTACAAAATAAACTATCTATGACAACTCTGAGTCTCGAAGTCCATGAAGTGCACGAATCACCATATCTGATCTTAACTCCATCGCTCGAATATGTAACACACTTATAATACTCAAATCATTCGACTAAAAATACCCTTATAACTCTTCTTACCACAAAGCAACCTTGAACATCAGCAGTCGATCCAACAAGAGAGCACCGCGATACTAATGAAGTACCCTTAACTCGAACACATTGCCTTTTCTGAAACGTATACCCTCATCAAGCCGCACCAATTAGTGATATCATTTACCTAGTCATCTAAAATTGTCCATGCTGCCCAAGAATTTATGACCTTCCTTTCAGAACTGAATCGTGACCTCACACATGCAAATCTCAACCCTACACAACATACCGCACACACCATGCCATCATATGATAAATATGAGAACTTCCTAATCGCTTCCGAGCCACAAGAAACTACGTACTCAATCAGCTAAGAACTTTCCATTTTATCCCATATAGAAATAAAATCACTATACATCACATACCTCTCACGCCAGAAGAAAATATACATCTCTTACCGAGGTAGAAGCCATCCAGGACTCTCCGAATCCCATTTTCACAAACCAAACTGTCAGGACTGAATTCTTTTAGTTCAACCAAGCTGTGCAGGCTGTCAAAACCTAAGAGCATTTCCCCAAATCACACGTAGAACCTTACCACATCATAAGAACCTAAAGAACTAATCTTACTCATTACCATGCTGATCCAATCTACTACCAAGCTATCCTATTTCTCCGAGTTCCTTCTGAATTACCTTCTAATTGATACTTCTCTTTGCCATAGTACCAAAATCCTCAACCAGCAATCACTATGCGAGACCCTAGAATAGAACCACATCGCCCTATGGCTCATAAGCCGCTGGATATCTATAAGCACCCCAAATGTACCACATCTCACATAATCACTCTAAAGAGGCGTTCTATGAATTTAAACTATTCTTCCCCTTTCATGATACCGAAATGTCGATTCCATAATAATATAGAAATGCCACAAGTCATGACTCCTTCCAATGTAAATTTCAGTTTCTAGCAAAACACACATCTTGAAGATCCCCAATTGTTATATATAAACCTTGAATCCATCAGAACTGTTCTCGAGAGTCATCCACTCTATGAAAATCTCAATTAAACTGATCAAACAGATCAAATGGTCTGTTCCCCCATTAACACACCAACACCCAAGGGAGTTACCCACACCCCCAACAAAACAAGGAAGTTCCTACCCCACACACACTACACCTTTTACAAATACAACTCAATCATTCAATAGATTCCATTTTCCCACAGAGTATAATACATCACAACACGCAGTATAAGAACCTGAAGTTAATGGAAGATATAACACTGGAGCTGTGGTCAAAGCAATCTTGAGCTTCTGGAAGCTCTCCCCACACTCGTCTGACCACCTGGATACCTTTAGTGGACACCACGTGCCCCAAGAATGCTACCGAACTGAGCCGAAATTCACACTTGGAGGACTTCACATAAAGATACTCCTCCCTCAATCTCTATAATACCATCCTCAAATGTAGAGCATGCTCCTCCTAGCTAAGAGAGTACACCAGGATTTCATCAATGAACATAATAACAAAAGGATCCAAATAAGGTTGAAATATGTTGTTCATCAAATGCATGAACACTGCTGAGGCATTGGTCAACCCAAAACACATCACCAACTACTCATAACACAAAAGGAAGATCCACTTCCCTCCACAACCAAACTACATGAAAGGTCTTTCAATACACTCACAACTCGAGGCCATATGCCAACTCAAGACAGAAGTCAAACACTCAAAAATCCTTGCTACATCTCCGGCCAATTCTTTTCGTCACGATCAAACAATCTGAACACATCTCCCCATCGATTCACACACGCCACGTAGTCATGCAGTCACAAAATCCCACCAATTAGGACACGAATGGACATATAAGTCCCAAATGCATGTGTTCACACAATCAAAATCTTAACACTCATGCTACAGACAAAACACGGCCTCAAGTCCTCCAGACTGACCCATTATCAACATGCTAAAAATCACATCTCATCCATGGAAATCACAAGCCGTCGATGCATGCTGATACCGAGCGCCCACGTGCGCATTCAAGTACATGAAAGGAATTCAAAGAGTTACGCTTTTAGCGGAATAAATGGATTCCACGACATGAATTAAAATGGGAGATTTTTCCTAAGGGCTCTGCAGCCTCTCGAAGATAAGTACAGACGTCTCCGTACCGATCCGCAAGACTCTATTGAACCTTCTCGTGACCAGTGAGTCTTATGTAACCTAGGCTCTGATACTAACTTGTCACGACCCCAAATCTACTGGTCGTGATAGTACCTATCGTAGTACTAGGCTAGCCAATTTACTGTGCATAATATAAGGAACTTATCATTTAATTCAATAACGTGATTTATCATAAAACTTCCACTTTTAATATTTCATAAGTACGGATAATTAAGGAAAAACATCTAAACAATATCCCAAAAACCGGAGTCAACAGTCATGAGCAAATAAATGGAACACGGAATTTGACACGATTTCCTTAATACAACAAGTCTAGGAAATGTAAATAACGACAAAATAGGAAGGAGAATGGTGGGGCTGCGAACGTCGTGCAGCTACCTCACAGTCTCCGGTAAATGCTCCAATGATTTCACTCGATCCTGGCACCTGAATCTGCACACAAGGTGCAATGAGTAACGTGAGTACGCCGACTCAGTAAGTAATAAATATAAATAAAGACTTGAATGCAGTGACGAGCTTTTAAAATCATGTAAATTCAGATAATGAATATTAATGGAAATCAGTAAATCAAGTCAGGAATCTACGTTCCGAATTTTTCATAAAAACTCCAGTTTTCCCTATTCAAATCTCATATAAAACATTGGTTCCACATTTATCATTTGGAGGCAAAAATGTAAAGAGGCGTGAAAACAGTAGTTTCATAACAAATAAGCCCCTCGGGCACAGTATCACTCACAAATAAAGCCTCTCGGGCAAGCCTCTAAGTCACTCGCGACTCAACTCTCGTCAATCAGCACTCATACTCACCATTCACGCTCAATAGGTACCATATAGAAACTGCTGCAGTGTGCAGCCCGATCCATAAATAGTCGACTGCGCTCACTGGGGGTGTACAGACTCCGAAGGAGCTCCTACATCCCAAGCAATATATCGCTGAGGCGTGCAACCCGATCAAATATCGCTACAGCGTGCAGCCCGATCCATATATCGTTGCGCGTGCAGCCCGATCCATATATCGCTGCGGCGTGCAGCCCGATCCATATATCACTGTGGCGTGCAGCCCAATCCATATATCCTCACAATCAAGCCCTCGGACTCACTCAGTCATCAACCTCACCAGCCACTCAGGTGTTTCAGTAAAATCACGGGACTCAGCCCAAAATAATTTTTCATATGTTTTAAAATAGAGTGGTGAAACTGCACCAAACAGTAAACAGGAAAAATCATGACTGAGGATATGCTTTCAATCAGAATTGTGTAAGGACAATAGTAAAAATACTCCTGAGGGTCAAAACAGGCCGGCATAAGGCCCCAAACATGGTTTACAGCCCAAAACATAGTAATAATCTCAAAAATACGGAATAACATATGATTTCCAGTCAAATACGCGGCTTAATAGTCGCTACGGGACGGACCAAGTCACAATCCCTACTGGTGCACACCCACACGCCCGTCACCTCAGGTCTAGATTTAAAATCGTTATTTACCTCAAACCGGATGAAAAACTACACCACGATGCCTTTTCTCCTCGACTCGGCCTCAACGCGCCCCGAATATATTTAAAATAGATTCATATCATCAGAATATGCTAAAGAACAAAGCCCGAAATTGAATAACCAATTTACATCAAAAATCCCGAAATTGGCCAAACCCGACCCCCGGGCCCGCATTTCGGATTCCGATAGAAATCACAAAACTAGAATCCTTATGCTCGCACGAGTTCATGCATACCAAATACATCAAAATCGGACCCCGAATGTCCCCTAAAATCTCCAATTTATACTCTCCAATTTCAATCCTAATCTCCCAAATTTCCCCACTAAAACGTGATTAAACAATTAAACAATGGCCATAAACACGAGATACAAGGTCCAAGTAGCTTACCTTACTGAATACACCTAATTCCCCCTTGAAATCCCAGATATAAGCTCCAAAATCTGTCAAAAATGGTGAAGAAATGAATGAAAATTTGCGAACGCAACTTTATATAGGTTCTGCCTAGCACTCTCACACATGCGACTCCATGATACACAGCTATGGCATCGCACCTGCAGAAAATCCCTCGTAGGTGCGGATTATCACTTAAAACCAAATTCTACATCTGCGGCCTTCTACACGCACCTGCGGGCCTGCAGGTGCAAGCCAACCTCCGCACCTGTGCTTCCAGGCTAGGCTCCCTAACTGTGCACCTGCGCCTTCGCACCTACGGCTCCCCATCCGCAGGTGCGGCCACAACAGAAGGCCTGCACCAGCAACTAATTTGCTGCATTTTTCCAACTTCCAACCTTCCGAAAATCATCTGAAATCAATCCCGAGCACCTTTGGGCCTCAACCAAAAGTACCAACAAGTTATATATCAATATTCCTACTTAGTCGAACCCTCGAAACACTCAAAATAACATCAAAACACCAAATCAAATCCACAATTCAAGCCTAAGGATTTCTAAACTTTCAAAATCCGCCAATGATGCCGAAACCACCCAAACACGTCCGAGTGACCTGAAAATTTCACACATCCCAAATGACGCTACGAACCTGTTCCAACTTTCAGAATTCCATTCCAACCCCGATAGCTAGTTTTCCAATGCTGACCAGAATTTGCCAAAACCCAATTTCGCCAATTTAAGCCTAATTCTACTACGGACCTCTGAATGACATTCACAACACACTCCTAAATCCCGAATCACCTAATGAAGCTATCCAAGCCACAAAAACTACATTCCGAGACCATTTACCTGTAAGTCAACTTTCGGTTGACTTTTCCAACTAAATCACCAATTTAAGAGACTAAGTGTCTCATCTCTCTCTACAACCACTACGAACACGGACCAATCAACCCAATGCAACACAAAAGAGCTGAACCAGACAAGAATAAAGCAGAAATGGGAAAAATAGGGTTAAGCTCTCGGAACGACCGGCCAGGTCGTTACAGGTTATGGGTGAAGTTTATTTTCGAAAATATTCGGAATCTGGGCACGTGGGCCCGAGGGTGATTTTATCGGCTTTCCGAGCGGAGTTGGGAATTGTCGTGAATTGAATTTTTATGAGTATTCGAGTATATTTTCATTGGTTTGCGCATTATTTGGCTAGTTGTGGTGCGTTGGGCATCGGATTGAGGTGTTAGAGCGTCATTGGAGCCGGTTATGGAACTTCGGAGCGAGGTAAGTCTCCTTTATAACCTTGTAAGAGGGAATTAACCCAATAAGAGAATTAAATTATTATTTGCTTCTATTTGTGGGGGCTACGTACGCACAAGGTGACGAGAGTCTGTACGTAGCTACTAGTTATGCCTATGTCCGGGTAGTTTTAGGCTTACATCATGCCTTGTTGATATTATTATTGATTTATGTTTATTGTTTGCCTTGGGAAGGAGAGGGATTTAGTATGCTTATTAAATATTTTATAAAAACGGGGATCTTGAATGTTTTCATGGAAATTTCATATTTTGAAAAGAATGGAAGAATGCTTTAATAACTTCAGAAATCTATATTTTTACCGCGTCGCAAGTATGATTCGCGAGCGGGGGTAATTATTTTAAACTATATTTTACCGCGTTGCATGTATGATTCGCGAGCGGGGGTAATTCTTTTAAACTATATTTTACCGCGTCACAGGTATGATTCGCGAGCGGGGTATTTCTTTAAGTTTATGTTTAACCGCATCGCATTAATGATTCGCGAGCGGCGTATTTCCTTAAATTTATGTTTGACTGCGTCGCACGGATGATTCGCGAGTAGGGTAATAGATGCATTTATGGTTCGCGCCATTCGACTAACGTAGTGCACAGTTTACATTTATGTTGGATCGGGTCGAACGTCCTTGGTGGTATTTGTGTGTGATAATAGGACTGAAAGTCCCTTTTTATAATCAGTATAATTCATTGTTTGTGTGATTATGTGTTTTAAAGGAAGGAAGTGGCTTACGCTCTTAAATAAGGTGAAGACTTGTTCAATTATTTCTTGTTCTGAATCCTATTTTTGCACATCATGCTTAATTAGAATTTTATAATATCATATTATTGGCCCTTAGTAAGTGTCGAAGTCGACCCCTCGTCACTACCTCTTCGAGGTTGACGGGATACTTACTAGGTACACGTTGTTTTCGTACTCATACTACACTTGTTGTACATTTTGATGTACAGGTACATGTATGGATAGTGGCCTTATGGGTGCAGCGGCATGGTTGATACGGGGACTTAGGTGAGCTGCATCTTATGAGACGATCCGCAGCTAGCAGAGTCTCCTTTAGAGTGCTTGTATCTTCTTTTCTGTCCAAATTTATATTCCGTACAGTTGTTATATTTTATTTTACTTCCTAGAAAAATCTCATGCACTTGTGACACCGGATTTTGGGATGACTATGGGATTATTCAGTATTTAAATTTGTTAAAGAGGTCATTTTTTTTACTCAATGCAGTTCATTATTTATTGTTTAATGTAAGGAAAGAAATTATTTCAAAAATACAAAAAGGAATGAGGATTTAATCTACTATTTAGTGTTGGCTTGACTGACAGTGGTGTCCGGCGCCATCACGACCTTTAATAGATTTTGGGTCGTGACATTCAACTTTAAATTTATGCCACTCTTTTAATAAATAAAGTTAGCATGCTTCCTTTTGAGTTTCAGTAGTACACATAGTCATTGAAAACATATGGATAGAACTTCACACATATAGCAAACAACTAATAATCCATGAATTTCAGATAAACACAAAATCAAAGTGCCCTGAAAATGAGAAAAGACATTCAAAAACAACACTAAATAATTAGTATAATAAAAATTCTAAAATTTATTTTTAAAAGGTAAAATGATCGATACACATTTCGATTGGAGAACATGTATTTCTTCTTAATTTGAAGGGCATATCTTTTGAAAATATCTTAACAAAATTGTAGTAATTCATGTAACATGATATTGAATCTAAAATGATT
Organism: Nicotiana knightiana; assembly: GCA_005239525.1. Lineage (NCBI taxonomy): Eukaryota > Viridiplantae > Streptophyta > Magnoliopsida > Solanales > Solanaceae > Nicotiana > Nicotiana knightiana. The sequence continues at coordinate 13,016 of ML390934.1, forward strand.
GATATATATATTTTTGGTGATTAAATTCCGATATTTATTATATATTTTTATTATGATTCCTCAAAAGGCCATCAATAAAGATAATTATATATTTTTTAAAGATTTGGAATAAAGAGGGTCGTCATATAATTTTTCGAAGAAAATGGTTCACTCGTAAAAAATGTGAGCACATGTATTTTATATTAATTTGAAGGGCATTGTAACGACCCGACCGGTCGTTTTGAGCTCTAGCGAGTCGCTAAGTGGTTTGAAGTCATGAGCAGCTCCATTTCAGGTATTATGACTCATGGACGTGGTCTGAGTTGAATTTCGGGAAGTTCGGAGTAAATTTGGAAAGAAAATTCTCATTTCGGAAGCCTTAAGTTGAAGAAATTGACTAAGATTGGAATTTCGAGTAAATGACCTCTGAATCGGGGTTTGAAGGTTCCTGTAGGTTTATATGATTATTTCGAACTTGGACTTATGTCCGGATCGGGGTTTGGATAGCCCGGGAGCGTTTCGGCGTGTAATGTGGAAGTTAGCATTTCAGAAGAATTTCATAAATTTGGGTTGGAAGGCAATTCTGTGTTATTGATGTCTGTTTGGGATTCCGAGTCTGTGGTGAACCAGTATAAGTAGCAGTAAATAAATTAGTGAACCTGTCCAGTCGCCACAAAGCATCTGCTGACATAGCTGCTCCCTCTGCTACCGGCGTCGCAATACCCGGTTGAGCTACCCCGGCTGGCTGAGGTGCCGGAGTCTGAATCTGTGGAGCTAGCTACTCTGGTACGCGGGCTACAGGAGTCTGGACACCTCCCCCACCCTGAGAGGTGGCTGGTGCTGTAGGAAGAAGACCCTCCTGGGCTACACTCTCCATGAGTTCGACTAGACGGACAAGGGCGTCCTGAAGCACTAGGTAGCTATGAACCCCTCTGGGACCTGAGCTGGTCCAACTGGGACTGCCGAAACTAGTACCTCCTCGTCAGACTCGACCTGAGGGTCCCCCACTAGGGCTGCTGCCCTAGGATAAGCCCGGCCCCGGCCTCGGCCTCTAGCACGGGCTCGTCCTTGACTTCGACCTCGACCCCGAGTAGGAGCTGTAGCAGGAGCATCAGGCTGTTGGACGGAACCAAGGGAAGCACGCGTCCTCGCCATCTGCGAGAGAATAGAATAGAAACTCAATCAGTACTCAGAATTCATAGCGCACGACAGAGAAGAAAATACATATGGAGTCATCCTAACTTTGCAGCCTCTGGGGGATAAATACAGACGTCTCCGTACCAATCCCTAAGACTCTACCAAGTTGTCCATGAGTTGTGAGACCTAAGTAACCTAGGGCTCTGATACCAACTTGTCACGCCCCGAAATCCCACCGTCGGGCCGTGATGGCGTCTAACGTTGAACTCGCTAGACAAGCCAACGTATATAGCTAAACTAGCATAATAATCTCAATTTCACAGAATAAACTAAAACAATTTGCAAAAACTCAGCAGAATAAATACGGTCTTAAGCTAAATAAGGACATCAAAATACAACAACGCATAAATTTTTCCCAAAACCTGGAGTCACAAACTCACGAACTGTCTATAAGAGTGCTAAATACAAAAATGAAAGGAAATACATGTCTGCCTCCTAAACTGGACGAAAAATAAGACAGAATCGAAGACGAAGGGATGGAAGAGACGCCAAGTCCCACGAACACCAGCGGGTATACCTTGAAGCCTCTATGATAGCTGGAAGACACTCCCACTAATGATGTCATCCGGGTCCGGCTGCGTAATCTGCACAATATAAAGAAGTGCAGGTGTAGCATCAGTCATGTACTAAGTAAGTGCCGAGCCTAACCTCGGCAAAGTAGTGACGAGGCTAAGACACGACAACAAAGTGTACCTGTGCAGTTCAATAATGTAGCAAAAACTAAACAAGANACTGAAATGACAGAAACAAAAACAACAGTCTGAAATATCGGAAAATAATCACGGGAAATGACAACACAGATTAAACAGTTAAAGGTGCGACATGGCATGTCTCACCGTGCATAATAGCAATGTAAAACACGGCACGGAATGCCCCCTCGTGCATAATCAATATAAACACGGCACGGAATGTCCCCTCATGCATAATCAATGTAAACACGGCACGGAATGTCCCCTCGTGCATAATCAATGTAAAACATGGCACGAAATGTCCCCTCGTGCATAATAACAATATAAACATGGCACGGAATGTCCCCTCGTGCATAAGAATAATATAAACATGGCACGGAATGTCCCCTCGTGCATAATAATAATATAAACATGGCATGGCATCACCCTTCGTGATTTAACACTCTTCCTAACCCAAACAGCAATCACAAACAAGGGAAAGGAAATAAACAGAGTAAAAATAGAAATCCCGGTAAGGGAACATCAATTAAATAATCAAATCACGGCAAGGGAACATCAATTAAACAATCAAATCCCGGCAAGGGAACATCAATTAAACAATCAAATCCCGGCAAGGGAACATCAATTAAACAATCAAATCCCGTCAAGGGAACATTAATTAAACAATCAAATCCTGGCAAGGGAACATCAATTAAACAATCAAATCCCGGCAAGGGAACATTTCAACAACTCTTTCTCTTTCTTTCACTTTCACTTTCATGATTTACTTTATTACTTGAGCCAATGCTCCAAAGGATGTAATTACCTCATATATCTTCATTATGCGTTTTCACAATTTGAGTCAATGCTCCAAAGATGTAATTACCTCATATATCTTCATTATTCGTTTCACAACTTGAGCCAATGCTCCAAAGATGTTTAAAGATTTCAATTTCCTTCACATGCTCATTTACATCATATAGGGATCATCAATTAAGCATAGGAATTACAACAAAATGGGAATATTCACAATATAGGGACTCATGGTCATGCTAGACACCAATGTATAGATACTCGTCACCATGCCTATACATCGTATTTGACAATTAGCAAATAGCAAATAATACTCAACTCATATTCCCTCAAGCTAAGGTTAGGCCAAAAACTTACCTCGGGTCTAAAGTATAGCAATCAACCCTCTAACACCGCCTTTCCTTTAGAATTCAACTCCGGAATGATATTATCTAGACATAATCACCTCAAGTATATCAATAAGGATTCAATGATTCAATTACATGGCCTAATTATCCATCTCCTAGCATTCCTCCAAAATTATCAAAATTCAACCCCGGGCCCGCTTGGTCCAAACACAAGGCTCGGACCAAAACCATGTCACCCATTCACCTATAAGCCCGAATATATAATTTGTTTTCAAATTCGACCCAAAACGAGGTCTTAATCAAGAAAAATTCAAAACGGCCTAACTCTACCCAAATTCCAGATTTTCTACTCTAATTTGCATGTTTTAGGCTTAGGAATTCATTAATTATAGATGAAAAATGAAGGAAATGAGTTAAAAGTTACTAACCCAAGAAGTTTTGGTGAAGGATGGCTTCAATGGATGCCTAAGGGCTTTGGAGAAGAAGAAGTTCGTTATTTTCTAAGTGAATCCCGTAGCTACTGGTTATGGAAATATTTATATACCACTGGGCAAAATTGTGCATCGCGATCACGGGAATGGGTTTGTGATCGCGGAGAGTCTGGTTCCTTCACTCTGCGATCGCAGCTAAAAGAATGCGATCGCGAAGAATACCTAGCCAGCCCCCGCCCAGACCCCCTATGCCTCTATGCGATCGCGAACTGTGCTATGCGATCGCATAGAGGAACCGAACTCCTCCTACACCTAACTCTATGAGAACGCAGGGGAACCTACGCGATTGCATAGAGCAAATCGTAAAACACCTGCAACAGCTCAAAAAAACCAGATTTTCCATGTTTTTACACCCCGCTAACTACCCGAAACTCACCCGAGCCCTCGAGTCTCAAAATCAAAAACACACACGACTCCCAAATCATCCTACAAACTTATTCAAGCATTCAAATCGCCAATATAACATCATATACATTGAATTAAACCTCAAAATCCATGAATTCTATCAAATTTCATAAAACATCCAATTTCCCATTTCTAGTCCGAAACACGCCAAACCAAAACCCCTTTTCAACCAAACTTTACCGAAAGCGCTTAAACCATATATAAGACCTGTACCGGGCGCCGGAACCAAAATACGGGCTCGATACCATCAATTTCTAATCAGATTTCATTTTCAATTTCCTTAAATATTTTCAGAAAACAATTTCACTCAAAATTCATTTCTCGGGCTTGGGACTTCGGAATTCGATTCCGGGCAGACACCCAAGTCCCATATTTTTCTACAGACCCTCCGGGATCGTCAAATCACGGGTCCGGTTCCGTTCACCCAAAATGTTGACCGTAGTCAAATTTATTCATTTTAATATCAAGTCTTAGCATTTTTTACAGAATTTCATATTTAAACTGTCCGGCTACGCGCCCGGACTGCACACGCAAATCGAGGCAACTACAAATGAGGTTTTCAAGGCCTCGAAAGTACAGAATAGGTAATAAAATAGGTTATGACCCTTTGGGTCGTCACAAAAACAATAGAATCAATAAAATAAAGACAAAAGGATATCAACTAGATATAAGGTAGCTACTTAGCATATATAGTTTTTACTTCCCAAAACCCGGAATGTCACTAACATCACAAGCTAAACTCTATGTTTCAATATACAAACTGGAAAAGAAAGTGTAGTCTCATATACGAACTATAACTATGCTAAGATAGAAGGGGGGGGACTCAGAAGCTCTGCGGACGCTGCAGAAATACCTCAAAGTCTCCCGAAGATCTGCTACTCTACTGACTCCAGAACAGTGCGCTGGAACCTGCATCTGCACATGAGAAAAACATGCGTAGAAGGGCGTGAGTACTCCACATTCGATACCCAGTAAGTGCCAAGCCTAACCCCAGTCAAGTAGTGACGAGGTCAGGTTACGGCTCTACTGAGTTTGCAAAAATAAATAGATATAATTAACAGTTAAGTAAAAACAGTAATAATTAACAGGAAGTAAAGTGAACCGCAAAGAACGAAGTAGTAAATCTCAGTTCTGCACAGCATATAAATCAGTAGATAGTCGTACAATGCAATACAGGGGAAGGTCTCAGGTCTCGGCCCGCAGTCCTAATGTAAATACGCAATGCAATGCGAGGGAAAGTCTCAAGTCATAGCCCGCAGTCCCAATGTAAATATGCAATGCAATGCAAGGGAAAGTCTCAGGTCGTAGCCCGCAGTCCCTATGTAAATGTGCAATACAATGCATGGGAAAGTCTCAGATCATAGCCCGCAGTCCCAATGTAAATATGTAATGCGAGATGTATATCAAATATAGCGTAATTCAAAAGTTTGGGAAAAATAGTTTGGAAATATAGAGGAAAGGTACTTAACCCAGTTTCAAATAATAGTAACGAGTGGAAAAATCAGGTAAAATCGTTGGACTTGATAAAATCTTAAGCCGCTACTCAGTTAAACCAATAACAGAAATAATAGGAATTGAAGATGAAGTATATAAAAAAGGAAACAATGGATTTAGTGAGAATATCCCGTGCACGTACTCGTCACCTCACGTACACGGGGTTTTTATGTCAAAAGTCAGTTATAAATGCCTAAGGGAATTTCCCAACACAGAGTTAGGCAAGCCACTTACCTCGACTGTGCTAATCAACCAATAATCACGCTCTTGCCACGAGTATCCAACTCCGGGTGGCCCAAATCTATTCAATTCTATTGCATAATGTAAATATCATTTCAAGAAATCAAAATAACTAATAAATTCGAAGTAACACGCGAAATTAGGAATTTTGACCAAAATGACCCTCGGGCCCACGTCTCGGAATCGGGTAAAAGTAATATTTTCGGACACCCATTCACTCACGAACTCACTCGACCAGAAACATCGAAATCCGATGCCAAAAACCCCTCTCAGAATTTTGGTTTGGGGAAGTTTCATCAAGTTCCCATGGTTTTCCCCCATTTTTGATAATTAAACTAAAAAAACAACGGGATTAATGGTCTAACAATGAAGTAGGATTAGAAAACGTTACCTATGATCCTTCTCTTCAAAACCCACTGAAAATCGCCAATTCCCGAGCTCTCAAATGATTTTTAGACTTATGAAAATCAACCCTCGGATTTTAGAATAAACACATAGGGATCTCGCACCTGCGGTCCCGATCACCGCGCCTGCAGTACCGCACCTGCGGAAAAAGCATCGTAGGTGCGGAATTCACTTAAGTCCACTGGGGCCGCACCTGCGGTCGTTTGGTCGCGCCTGTGGTTCCGCACCTGCGGAACCCAAGTCGCACCTGCGACCACTGGTCAATTCCCTCACCATCGCACCTGCGATCAGCCCTATCGTGCATGCGTGTCCGCACCTGCGGGAAAACCTTCGCAGGTGCGAAAACACCAGAAGAAGGTCTGGTTCAGCAAGTTGATAAGTTCCAAATTCTCCCGTTAAGCATCCGAAACAACCCCGAGGCCCCCGGGACTTCATCCAAAACCACCAACCGACCCTAATACCTTATTCGAACTAGGTCGAGCCTTAAGAACACGTCTCATAATATCAAAATCATCGATTATGCATAGATTCAAGCCTAGGAACTTAGGAAAATTCTAGAATTCACATCCGACGCCGAAACACGTCTAAACTCATCTGAATGACCTCAAACTTTGCACACAGGTCATAAACGACATTACGGACCTACTGTCGCTCCCGAAAATCCATTCCGTGTCCGATATCAAAAGCTCACCTATCGGCCGAATTCGCCGAAAATCTAACTTTCGCCAATTCAAGCCTAAATCCACAACCGACCTCGAAAACACATTACGAGTACACTCCTAACCTCGAAATCACCCAACGGAGCTAACGGAGTCGACAGAATCCCATTCCGAATCTGTCTTCACACAGCTCTAGCTACGGCCAGATTTTTAAAGCTAAGATCCACATTTATGGACTATGTGTCCAAAATCACCCCAGATTTCATCACTCAACGCACCGACAGGTTCCAATAACATAATAAGACATGAGAGAAACGGTAAATAGGGGATTGGGGCATTAATTCTTATAACGACCGGCTGGGTCGTTACAACCAATCATTTAAATAGTTAAGTTAAATTTCCTGTTTTAGCAATTTTGAAATCTTTATCTTTAACTTGTTACGTAATAACTAAAAAAAATCCGTTAAGTAAATACGATGGTTTAAATGTTCCATTTTAGCAAATATATCCCAAACACATCCCAGAACCCGGTGTCACAAGTACATGAGCAATTTCTAAGAATTTATACAATCATCACAAAGCTTGTCCGAAATACAAATTGGACAAGGAATTTAAAATGCAAAAAAATACAATATGAGGGAGACTCTGTCAGCTGCGGATCGCCTCCGGATGATGCAGCTCGCCAAAGTCTCCAAATCCGTCACATCGCTATGAAAGTACATGTGCAATAAAAATGCACAGCAAGTGTAGCATGAGTACGAAAACAACGTGTACTCAGTAAGTTGTCCGCCTTAAATCAGAGAGGTAGTGACAAGAGGTCGAATTAGACACTCACTAGAGGTCAATTTCAGTTGACAATTTATCACTTAAGGATCTTCGTCATTTCAGTTGACAATTTAAATCATAATCAGGGATAAGAAGCATCAGGCTTATTTCACATTTTACACATAAATTCTTCTTTTTCATAACTGGCCTTTAAAACTTCCTTAGGCCGATAAACATGTATAAATCATAGCAAATACGCAATAAATATCATGCGCAAGAAATGCCGAGGGTCGAACGGTGCGGACCAACAATAATAAAATGTGCACTGTCGAAGGGTTGAACGGCTCGAACCATAGATGCATCTATTTTCCCCCGCTCGCGAATCGATCATGCGACGCGGTCAACATAAAAATAATAAGGCTATCCTGCTCGTGAATCATACATGCGACTCAGGTGCTCATATGTACACATATTTACATAATAAATTCGTATTTTTATCAAGGAGGCAGTTATTCAGGAAAGTGGTAAAATTCTTCTTAAAAGAACACGAAAAAATAGCTTTTAAATCTTTGTTCTGAAACTCATTTTTTCCAAGTGTAATAATATTTAGTAATATAACCACATGTGGTATACAATTATCCACGGAGGAAATCAATTCTCTTTCTAGATGACTAAGAAAATGAACTCTAGTCTTCTTAGGTATTAAATTACTATTTTGATCATATTAGCGGTCGATCATATTAGCGGTCTAATATTACTAGCAACATCACAAGTACATCAGTAAGGCATGCTTGTGGGTCCTAGACTACCCAGACATAAGCATAATAGTAGCTACGCACGGACTCCCATCACCTCATGCGTACGTAGCCCCCGAAGATAATAGCACATACTTAATTAGTTCACCTAGGGGGACAATTCCCCCTCACAAAGTTAGAAAGGAGACTTACCTCGCTCCGAAATTCCATAACCGGCTTCCAAGCCCTTCCGATGACTCCAATGGATGCACAACGCCCCAAAACTACCAAATAAAGGGCAAAGCAATGAAAATTCATTCTAATACTTGTAACAAATTCAAATTATATACTTTCCCAACTCCGCTCAATGAATTGACCAAAATGCACTCGGGCCCACGTGCCCGAATTCCAAAATTTCTCGAAGATATACTCTACCCATAGCTTTATTAGTTCAAATATACAATTTACTCTAAATTCCATGCTCAAATTCGTGGTAGAAATCCAAAATACAATTTCTAGGTTTTCTTCAATATTTTCCAAATTTTTCAACAATTTTCATGTATAATTCCATGTAATAACCTTGTATTTAACTTAGAAACATGAAGGAATTACTTATATAGTGATGCTTGACGAAAATCCACTCTTGAAGCCCCTCAAAATCGTCCAAACCAAAAGAAAATGGAAGGAAATGAGCTAAGACCCGTTAAAATAACACATTGCCCAGGTGAACCCCCTATGCGATCGCATAGGCCAACTATGCTGCCTCACAAATTCACTCAGTGCGATCGCGGCCCAGAACCTGCATTCGCACAGGCCAAAGCTATAGCCCCTTTATTCCTCTACTGTGCGTTCGCACAAGCCAAGCCCTAGAAGCCTCCAAGCGCACACTATGCGATCGCAACCCCAACACTGCGAACGCATAGGCAAAAAAAATCCAGCTCCCTTGAATCTCTTCTCCGCAGTCGCACTCATCCTTATGCAATCGCATAGACCAAGAATCCAGCCCTCAAATTTCTTCTTCGTGATCGCATTCCATGGACCGCGTTCGCATAGCACACCAGATACACCATAACACAGCAGCAGCAAAACAGATAAAAATGGTCTGAATTCACCCTGAAACACACCTGAGGCCCCTGAGACCCCGTCCAAATCCCACGACTCAGTCCCATAACATCCCACGGACTTTATCGAGGCTTCAAATCACATCAAACAACGCTGAAACCACGAATTGCACTAAAATTCAAACTTTATGAACTTAGAAATTTCCAACTTGTACATCCGATGTCGAAACCTATCAAATCAGGTCCGATTGACCTCAAATTTTGCACACAAGTCATATTCGACATTACAGACCTACTCCAACTTTCGGAATCGCATGCCTCGATATCAAAATTTTCACTTCCGGTCGGATTTCTCAAAAACCTTCAAATTTCTATCTTTAGCCAAATGACTTCAAAATGACCTATGGACATCCAAATTCACTTCCGATCGCGCTCCCAACTCCAGAATCACCATACTAAGCTATTCCCCGGCTCGAAATCCTAAACGGACATCAATAACATTGAAATTCCTTACAGCCCAAATTTACGAAATTCTTCTAAAATGCTATCTTCCATAATATACGTCGAAACTCTCCCAGGTTATCCAAAACCCAATCCGGACATACGCCCAAGTCCGAAATCATCATACGAACCTGCAGGAACCTTCAAGTTCTGATTCTAAGGTCGTTTACTCAAAATTCCAATCTTAGTCCATTTCTCCAATTTAAGGCTTCTCAAATGAGAATTTTCTTTCCAAATCAACTCTAAACTTCCTGAAATTCAATTCCGACCACACCTACAAGTCATAATACCTTAAATGGAGCTAATCATGACCCCAAACTGTTGAACGACGCGCTAGAGCTAAAAATGACCGTGCTACCACAACCCAGTTGAGTACATTAGCTTGATCAAATATGAGGATTTCTTCTTTTATCCATATAATAAGCTCAGAACCTAGTTCCAACACCTGAAATTCCTCTGCCAGGCCTAGTTCCAATATATAAACACTGTATCGACTACCACACGCTATACCAGAACATGACTGCATACCTTTGCTGAATTAGCACCATGCACCGCAAAATTCATCATCTAACCACAATGACATTCCCTGAACCTTAATAGCCAAAATTTCACGGATCTGATGCTCCCGATGCACCTCATAACAAATATACATACATCCTGCTATAATGCCGACGATACCACCACAACGGAGGAGATGTGTAGAAATTCATAACCAACTGCCGAGTTAACAAATCATTGAATATCTCCTCTTGACTAGAATCCTCACCTCATTACGAACCAAATAATGGTATTTGTTATTTAATATAGTCCGCTCTTATCGTGCCGATCCCTGATCCAATAATCTCGTCTCACCTAGTATGAGTTGTTCAGACAACAAATCACCCCAAACATGACCAACAGCCTCACATGATACCACATCGCGTCAATAGGCCATAACTCGAACATGATAATAAGAAATGACTCAGGAAGGGACTATTCAACTCGTGCGACTAATATGAACTTGCCTCAGAAAATAGGAAGTAAAACATAAGAAAAATAAATATAGTAACCTTACTCATCATCACACTATTACGGCGTGCAACCCGATCCAAATAACATACTCGTGGCGACGTGCCACCCGATCCACACATAAAATTTACATAAGAAGATACACGGAGCTGAATCGCTCACTATTACAAATTACTGAATATCGGTCACAAGCACGCTAAGTGCATAATACCATCCTGGGGAGACTGATAAAGCCATATGCTACAAAACTCAAGCACAACTGAGGTGCGATATATATATACTCTGGATCTCAAGAGTTGTCCTGCTCACATACATCATCACTACACGGAGGTCTCAACATATAAGAAATTATCAAGCCGTTTCACAAATCACATGGCACAATCATATTATTACCTGAATTTGACGAAGACGGGACAACACCTGATATCCCAACACCCCTCCTTGAGGAGCGCTATACCGAAATGAACATATCTGCCTCACATGAAGCCCATAATCATATTTAAATCCATCCACAAACATCGAGTCTACCTTGCTCGCACCAAACTAAGCTAATAGCTTTACCTGGGTCCATATTAACCCACTTTCTCTCATAATACGCGAGAACAACCATCATAGCCGGGACAAACACCCCACAATCCACAACCAAATGAACTGAACGCCTTCCAGGCATAAATTCTCAAATAAGCAATATTGCACTTCTTTATACTCAGTCCAAATCTTCAATCCATTAAGTGACTACATGTCACACTTATACAATCTTCTCGTGGTTACGCTCCCACGACCTTCCACACTAGGTAACAAGTCTTCACACCCGCATCACCGACCACACTAATACTGCAAAACACATCAAGAACGCATGACCAGTGTACAAAGCTTCTTTCCCCGAATATCGATCTCAGGTGACACTGAAGATAACACCAGCTTACTTTGAACTTTCAAATCACTTTTTCTTGCTCATCCGAGCTCATGACATCCTTGTTAACACCGAACCGCAATCTCGATTCTTACTCCCAGTTACATACTGCTTACCGCACCTAACATGCCAATATGAGATAGCGCAAGAATTCCATCATAACTTCTGAACCACTAATAGGGTGAACACTTCATCATATAGAAACCTTTTACTTACCTCAATTCAAGAGAACACCCACAACACACGAGTAAATTCCCACCATCACAATACATGCAAGTCCTTAAGTAGTGGTCTGAACCACCATAACCCTTCCGAGATCCGCCTACACCTGGTAGGCCATAATACTTGAATGCTTCCAAATAAAAATCTATTTCGACGGCTGACATGCCTCGCACACCAGCACAACCACATACATAACTTAATCACATCGAAGGAACTGATCACTGCCGCAAATGTGCCATTTCAACCATGGCTAATCAATCTATCTTCTTTTAATCATCCTTAACTGCCTTAGAAATAATAGTAACTTCCTTCAACTCATAGCAAACTCAACCCTCACTCATCCCGAATGACCTTGATTCACGAGACCATGCTGCCTAAATCCCGCAACCCATCTCATACCCTCCTGATAACCTTTCTACAACCCAGAGTTTATCTCTCTCACTCCTCCAATACTATCCTGCACGCGGAAAATAACATAGAACACTCCAACCATTTTCTCTTTCTCTGAAATTACGCTGCAAAAGCTAAATTCTTAATCATACTACTGCCTTTAACCCTTAAACACCGCATCCTTAACTTTTGAATTCACTAGGACCGCTATTGAGAGTCATCCACTCTGACTGGTCCCGAATACAATCAACTCCAAGGCTCTCCTAGCACACGAGCACCCTTTTCAACGAAACACGTGACCGATTCACTATCCTTACAACTCGCCTATGCCTTAAGCATAAATTATGAATCTTTCAAAGCCTAACCCTGGTCCAACAGGGCCAACTTTTGCACACATACATCAAATCCCACGCACAACCACCATTTTACTCCTTTCCCTTAGCTGCAGTAACTTGCCATTACGCCGACAATCCGCAACCCCATGAGAACACAATCCTACAACTCATCTGCAAGTGGTGGGACTCCCGCACTTAGCCCGAAGCTACTCCTGGCACCACTCTAGACCCTGTTGAGATCCTTTCTCCTTTGTTAACATGAATCTTGCTCAACCAATCCGTCCAATTCTTCCAAATTCTCTTGCTAACACTCCCTAATTAGTCAAATTCTCTAGAATCATTCACACATCCTGCCTCCTACCGAGCAACCACTAGAATCCCTCACCGAGACTTTCCAACCACACGACCGCTAACCTACTCACAGGAGGTAACCCATCCGTGGAAATCACCAACTGACACCTTCCAACGATGTTGAAATGCACACTCTCTGCGACATCAATACCCCATCCTACGCCCTGCTTCATTTACCAACTTTAATAGTCCGTCCGCTCCTCATGGACATCCATTAAATGCGCGACAATATCTTCTAATTCCAAGCTATGATGTCGCTCCCCCACTTTGCGACTGCTCGACTTCCGCTTCTTACACCTAGCCTCCTAGAGATAGAACCACCGCCTAGCCTCAATTCAATATCATTCTCTGTAGCTCTTAAACCAGTAGATCACCACGACTTCAAACTCTCTGAAGATCATTTTTCCCTAGCTGCCTTCATTATTAACACTTATCTGGTACTGAACCACCGCGCCTCACGGTCTCTGACAACCGCTTCTTCAATACTCCTTCAAAATACTTTGACCCCATGAAACCGAAGAAACCATAGCACTGACGAACTTAACACATTCCATTCGATCAAGGACGACGATAACACATCACAAGTGAATATCCCACCTCACTTGAAGACACCAAGTCTTACTGCTTTATCAACCCCAACCGGACCATTCATAATCCAAATGTCTTTCCTCGTCAGAACAAAAATGCTGAAATCTCAAATTCGCGCCCTGAGAAGACCTCCCTTCAATCCATTCATCACCCTCAACATACGGGCAAGCATTCTATCATCATATCGACATCGCGCGATAACCAATCGTAAGCATCATCACTAACTGATCATAGCCTTAAGGCTCTCAAAACACAGCTACTGATCTGAAACAACATATTATCCTTCTGCAGGGTCATAACAACAGCCCCCAACTAATTACACATGGAAAACATCTTGCATCATATCCGTAGCACCATTTAAATTCCTCAAATTCCTGATTCATAGCAAGCGCTTCGCGACGTATAAGATTGAGTAGGAAGAAACATAGGCATAAGCCTCAAAGGAATGTAATCGCACGATGAGGAATCAAGAATGTAAGTACTCCTAACAGCCTGGTAGCCTCTCGAAGATAAGTACAGACGTCTCTGTACCGATCCGCAAAACTCTAGTAGACTTGCTCATGACTCGTGAGACCTAAGGGAACCTAGAGCTCTGATACCATGTTGTCACGACCCAAAATCCATAAGGTCGTGATGGCGTCGGACACCATTGTCAGGCAAGCCAATCATTTAAATAGTTAAGTAAAATTTCCTGTTTTAGTATTTTTGAAATCATTATCTTTAACTTGTTACATAATAACTAAAAAAAATCTATTAAGTAAATACGATGGTTTAACTGTTCCATTTTAACAAATATATCCCAAACACATCCCAGAACCCGGTGTCACAAGTACATGAGCAATTTCTAAGAATTTATACAATCATCACAAAGCTTGTCTTAAATACAAATTGGACAAGGAATTTAAAATGAAAATAAATACAATATGAGGGAGACTCTGTCAGCTGCGGACCGCCTTCGGATGATGCAGCTCGCCTAAGTCTCCAAATCCGCCATATCGCTATGAAAGTACATGTACAACAAAAATGCACTGCAAGTGTAGCATGAGTACAAAAATAATGTGTACTCAGTAAGTCGCCCGCCTAACCTCAGAGAGGTAGTGACGAGAGGTAGAATTAGACACTCACTAGAGGTCAATCGAGTATAATCAAGTGAGACATTAAGCATGAATATCATAAGCAATTGATTAAAAATCAGGAATAAATAATATTAACTCTTTCCACATTTATCACTTTAAGATCTTCGTCATTTCATTTGTTTAAATCATAATTAGGGATAAGAAGCATCAGGCTTATTTCACATTTTATACATAAATTCTTTTTTTCATAACTGGCCTTTAAAACGTCCTTAGGCCGATAAACATGTATAAATCATACCAAATACGCAATAAATATCATGCGCAAGAAATGCTGAGGGTCGAACGGCACGGACCAACAATAATAAAATGTGCGCTGCCGAAGGGTCGAACGGCTCAAACCATAGATGCATCTATTTTCCCCCGCTCACGATCGATCATACGATGCGGTCAACATAAAAATAATAAGGTTAGCCTGCTCACGAGTCATACCTATGACTCAGGTGCTCATATGTACACATATTCACATAATAAATCCGCATTTTTATCAAGGAGGCAGTTATTCAGGAAAGTGGTAAAATTCTTCTTAAAGGAACACGAAAAATAGCTTTTAAATCTTTGTTCGGAAACTCATTTTTGCCAAGTTTAATAATATTCAGTAATAAAACCTCATCCGGTATACAATTATCCATGGAGGAAGTCAATTCTCTTTCTAGATGATTAAGAAAATGAACTCTAGTCTTCTTAGGTATTAAATTACTATTTTGATCATATTAGCAGTCTAATATTACTAGCAAGATAACAAGTACAGCAGTAAGTCATGCTTGTGGGTCCTAGACTACCCGGACATAAGCATAATAGTAGCTAGGCACGGACTCCCATCACCTCGTGCGTATGTATCCCCCGAAGATAATAGCACATACTTAATTAGTTCACCTAGGGGGACAATTTCCCCTCACAAAGTTAGAAAGGAGACTTACCTCGCTCCGAAATTCCATAACCGGCTTCCAAGCCCTTCCGATGACTCCAATGGATGCACAACACCCCAAAACTACCAAATAACGGGCAAAGCAATGAATATTCATTCTAATACTCGTAAAAAATTCAAATTATATACTTTCTCAACTCCGCCCAGTGAATTGACCAAAATGCCCACGTGCCCGGATTCTGAAATTTCTCGAAAATATACTCTACCCATAGCTTTATTAGTTCAAATATTCAATTTACTCTAAATTCCATGCTCAAATTCATGGTAGAAATCCAAAATACCATTTCTAGGTTTTCTTCAATATTTTCAAAAAATTTCCACAATTTTCATGTATAATTCCATGTAATAACCTTGTATTTAACTTAGAAACATGAAGGAATTACTTACCTAGTGATGCTTTACGAAAACCCACTCTTGAAGCTCCTCAAAATCGTCCAAACCAAAAGAAAATGGAAGGAAATGAGCTAAGATCCGTTAAAATAACACATTGCCCAGGTGACCCCCTATGCGATCGCACAACATGCTCCGCAATTGCATAGGCCAACTATGCTGCCTCATAAATTCACTCAGTGCGATCGCGGCCCAGAACCTGCATTCGCACAGGCCACAGATGTAGCCCCTTTATTCCTCTGTTGTGCGTTCGCATATACTCTGATGCGTTCGTACAAGCCAAGCTCTAGAAGCCTCCGAGCGCACATTGTGCGATCGCAACCCAACACTGCGATCGCATAGGCAAAAAAAATCCAGCTCCCTTGAATCTCTTCTCCGCGATCGCACTCATCCTAATGCGATCGCATAGACCAAGAATCCAGCCCTCATATTTCTTCTTCGCGATCGCATTCCATGGACCGCGTTCGCATAGCACATCAGATACACTAGAACACAGCAGCAGCAAAACAGAGAAAAATGGTCTGAATTCACCCCGAAACACACCCGAAGCCCCGAGACCCCGTCCAAATCCCACGACTCAGTGCCAATACATCCCACAGACTTTCTCGAGGCTTCAAATCACATCAAACAACGCCAAAACCACGAATTGCAGTAAAATTCAAACTTTATGAACTTAGAAATTTCCAACTTCTACATCCGATGTCGAAACCTATCAAATCACGTCCGATTGACCTCAAATTTTGCACACAAGTCATATTCGACATTACAAACCTGCTCTAACTTCCGGAATCACATTCCGACCTCGATATCAAAATTTCCATTTCCGGTCGGATTTCTCAAAAACCTTCAAATTTCTATCTTTAGCCAAATGACTTCAAAATGACCTATGGACATCCAAATTCACTTTCAATCGCGCAGCCAACTCCAGAATCACAATACAAAGCTATTCTCAAGCTCGGAATCCTAAACGGACATCAATAACCCTAAAATCCCTTACATCCCAAATTTACGAAATTCTTCTAAAATGCTATCTTCCATAATATACGCCGAAACGCTCCCAGGTTATCCAAAACCTGATCCGGACATACTCCCGAGTCTGAAATCATCATACAAACCTGCATGAACCTTCAAATCCTGATTCATAGATTGTTTACTCAAAATTCCAATTTTAGTTGATTTTTCCAACTTAAGGCTTCCGAATTGAGAATTTTCTTTCCAAATTAACTGTAAACTTCCCGAAATTCAATTCCGACCACGCCTACGGGTCATAATACTTGAAATGAAGCTGCTCACGGCCTCAAACCGCTGAACGACGCGCTAGAGCTCAAAATGACCAGTCGGGTCGTTACACCTTCAGCCCAAGCGCTAAAAATCAAGCCACCTCGTGGCATTTCATATCCTCACAATCAGGCCCTCAGCCTCACTCAGTGAGAAAATCTCAGTAAGCCCCTCGGGCTATCAGTAAAACGGGGTACTCGACCTAAAAATATCATTTTATAACTCAAATAGTGTAAATAAGACTGAGTATCGAAAACAGTTAAGCATAACATGACTGAGTGTAAATTATAAATCAACATAGTGAGGAAATAGCAGTAAAAAGCCCCCAAGGAGTCTAAACAAGTCGGCGCAAGGCCCCAAACATGGCTTACAGCACAAACATAGCAATAGTTTTTGAACACATTTTAACATATGATTTAGAGTAAAATACACAACTCAATAGTTGCCGCGAAAAGGACCAAGTCCAAATCCAAAAATCAGTGCATGCCACACACTCGCCATCCGACATGTGTGCCACTCTAAAAATAGGGAGAAAATACGAAGTCTGGGGTTTCATACCCTCAGGACAAGATTTATAGTCCTTACTTACCTCCACCGGGCCAAAATACTAATCCGCGATGCTCTTGATCCTCGAATCGGCTCCCCATTCCTCCGAATCTAACCAAAACCAGCTTAACATCATCAATATACGCTAAATGAACAAGGCTCAATCAAAAACTATCAATTTTAGGCACAATTACCTAAATTGGCCAAACCCGAGCCCCGGGCCCACATCTCAAAATTTGATAAAAATTGTGTCACAAGAATCCCTTCCCGAGTCTACACATATAAAATGTATCAAAATTCGACCACAAAAAACCCCTAAATTCCTTAATTACAAGTCTCAATTTCCCAAGCCCTAAACCCCCAATTTATGCCATTTGATCCAAAAATTCCAAGCCTAATCCGTCACATAATAACATAGAATCGACTTCCTCCCTGACCTCTTTTCACACCTGCGTGAGGACCATCGCACCTGAGGCTCCCCATCCGCAGGTGCGGCCACACTAGTAAAATGGCACCAGCAGCACCTTTGCTGCAAATTCCTATGTCCAAACCTCCGTTAACCACCCGAAATCAATCCCGAGCCCCTCGGGACCCCAAACAAGCGTGCCAACACATCTCATAACCTCATTTAAACTTAGTCGAGCCTTCGAAACACCAAAATCAATGCAAAAACACCAAAATCACATCAAATTCAAGCCTATGAACTTTGAAACTTCTAAATTTCACCAAGGATGCCGAAACCATCCAAAAACATCCGATTGACCTAAAAATTTGCACACATATCCAAAATAAAATTATGAACCTGCTCCAACTTTCGTAATTCCATTCCGACCCCGATAGACTATTTTCCCCTTCCGGCCGAAAATCGCCAAAAACTAACTTTCGCCAATTCAAGCCTAATTCT